>CAUYLG010027376.1:0-50909 GCA_963573385.1 Cacajao melanocephalus | reverse complement strand
TCAGTACATTTTACATGTAGAAACATTTTAAAAATCATTTCTGGCAAGCAATTGACATCTAGTCAGCTCTCTACTCCTTTATTTTGTTTTATTAGAAAATTAAGAGCTCCTTTCTTTGAATAAAATAATTTCTCATAATTAAGCAGCAGAACATCTATCTTTACAAAGTATGAGGGATGCCAGATGTTGATAAACTTAGTTACTCTTTCTTAATCTGGACAAAGTAAACTTAACAGGTTTTTCTGATGAGCATGTTTTATGAATCCTCCATTGTGCTCCATTCTATCACATGTGCATTTTTCATGTTAAACTGCAATTACTTAAACTCTTCCCCTATCCTTCTAAATTAATTTTCCGAAGTTGGAGTGTAGTCTTTTCCCTGTTAGGCTATGCATTAATCGAAGCTTTCTTTTCACCATGACTTTATAATGTCTAGTATACAATATTTCTATTTCCCACAACTTTGTTTTACACAGTCACCTTGCCCTTCCTCCCACCACCTAAGAAGAAAGATGGTCATACTAACAGGTGACGTGTACAAGGTGTCTGTGTGTTTTGTGTAGCTTCAGAGTTAGATTGAAATTACCAGGCACAGATTTAGTCTTGTTATTTTGTTTACACATTGGAGAAAACAATTCAGTTTATTAAACGTTTCATGTAACTGCACCCAAGTTTTGCCAAGCTGGAAACTTGGACCTTTTCTGTGTAGTGACTTTTTAATTATAGTTTTCATAACCTGGAGATCAGACTGTTGCTTTCGCATGATGTATGTAGTGTCTCATGACTGGAGTTTGCTTTGTTTTATAGTATCTGTACTCCTTGTATTTTTCAAGAGCTATTTTGTAAACAGATGATGTATTTCTCCATTGAAAAACACAATAAAAAAAAAACAGCACAATCTCACAGTTGGCTGTTTTCTTTTGACTACTACTTTTTTTTTTTTTTTTTTTTCAGTAATTTAATTGGTTCTAAGTGAGAATTTGCAGAAGAATTTGGTTACATTAGAAAAGATTTGTTTCTGGCTAACTATTGGCAGCAGCCTAGTATTTATATCTCAGATAATAATTAGGTGTTTGTTTTTCATGTAATTGATCTTTAGGGAGGAAAACATTAATACAGTTACTATTAATTCACAATTCACTTTTAGCTGTTCGTCCTCTAAAGTATTCTGTGTCTGTAGACACTATACGTTATCTATATATTTATTCTATGCCTGTAGACAGCGTACTGTCCTTTTCAAAGCATTTATCACTTGAATGTCAGCAGATGGCACTGTTAAACAACAGTGAATTTAGAATTACAGACCACAACCAGCCAGGATTTTGTGTTTCTTATTTTACTAAATGCAAATCAGATATTGCTTTTCTTAACCCCCCAGATGCTCAGCATTGAATACTTAACTCATGGTTTAGGAGTCAGCTGCTCTCTGTATTTGTGATGGTTAGCTCTTCTATGGTTATCTTGTGTTTTGAGTGGAGGGATGGACCTCTTTATGTCAAAGCCATTATTCTGAAGGACATGTAATTGTTCATATATCATTCCTAAAATTCTATTTAAAAATCTAATACCTTGCCTATATATAAAATTGGGGATGTGGCTGCATTGTGGGATAGCTTTTTAGTAAAAGCAAAATTTAACTTCTGGGACTATTCCATAGAAGGGAAAATGTTGTAGGAATTACCCTTGTCTCCCTTGTTAACACTAAAAGAATTAACTGGGTGCACTTCTTCTACTCTGATAGACACCTAGATGCAGGACTGAATTATCACGGTTTCTGAGTTTTATCATCCACATGCCCTCTTGGCATTTTCATGCATCTTGCTGAGTTAGTAAAATTGTAATAGAAAGTTGTGCTTTGTGGCTGTGAGTATATTCTAGAATAAAGTTTTAATTTTTCTAATTCACACCTATTTTTTCACCATACTGAAAAATGTTCTAGAGCTCTGCATAATACTAATTCTGGCTGCATTCAAGGTGGCAATAAATGGTCAGTAGCTCCAAGTCGTAATGGATATATGAACAGATAAATCATTAATAAATACAAACTTGTAGACTGAGTCCTCGAAATACGGTTAGTGCACTTACACAAAATGATAAAATTGTTTACCTGAAGCAGCACTGAGCAATCCTTTGGGTATACTTTTAGCTATTTTTATTCTAATAAAAATGCTTAGTACAAGGAAAATTAGTTGGTTTTTAGCCTGAAATGTATGTTTTGTTTTCTCCACATTATTTTGCTTGTTACAAACCAACATCAGAAAATGGATGCTGTCTTCACTCAGACCTGAATTTGGTAAATCAGATATTGTGTCCTGTAATAAATGACCTTCAGTCACATAGAAACAAGTGGTCTGTTTAATTCTAATATCTATTTCTGACATTTGTGGAATCAATTCATTCTTCCTTTGTCATCAATTTAAAAATTCTTGTTAAATTTTATATATCTTTTATTGGCACCAAATAAGGAAGATGGCCTCAATATTTCTGAGCCATGTATTTCAGAAGTGATTGTCCTTCATTCTAGAAGTGATTTCATGTACTTGGGAAATGATTTCAACTTTTCCTCCTTGGGGAGCATCACTACAGCCGATCACACCACCCAAGTATTCTGTTGAAAGGGATGGAATTTTAAGTCCATTTTTTCTTTCTTCTTCCCTTCCCTATTCACAGGCCTGTCCTTAAAAGGGTAGAGTTAAGACTGTGCTTCAGTTAACACTTCAGAAACTTTATACATTTGTGTGAAAGGTTGTGATTTTAGTTATTGTGCTTTCTTCTGCAGTTATCTTTTAATATTTTTTCCATTTTAATCTAGCTAAGAGTCATACCTACAAAGGGCACAGTTTGTTCAGTGTATAGAATTTACTGTTTAAAATGTTAACTTTCAAAATATTCATACTCTAATGTAAATAAGACAGTGCAATCATTTTTTCCTCTGGTTTGGATATGTTTAAATTCCAATAAGATGGGAAACGTATCTATTCAAGTAAACAACAGAAGAATGAGCAAGAGAGACTGTGTGTGTGTGTGTGTGTGTGTGTGTGAATCAAAGCATTGTTTTTTTTGCTTTGATATTTCTAAGGTACAGCATAATGTTTTGTGCCACCAGCTTAGAGTTTTTGTTGTATGTTTTTTATTTTTTAATGATGAGAATGGACTTCTGCTAAATCCTCTACACTCCCTCTCACTGGGTTGCAGAATTGACTAGGGAAAAGCCCAGGGGTCTGCTGGTTGTGTTTTACATTTTGGAATAAATAGAATCTGGAATGCAGAGAGCTGATTCACCTTGGGGTTGAACTTGGCACTGCTGACTTGGTCTAAGCAGCAGAGTTCCCTTCTCACTTGAGCACCGGTATCACAGCGTTAAGATATACCAGAGCAAAATTCAAAATTTTGGAACAGTATAAATTCAGTTATGTATTATCAGTCTTAAAATTAGAGTTTTCTTCAGTAGTCATTGAATAATATTCTTTTTATCAGTTTGGTTTTCCAACAGGTCAATAGGTTTGTTACGGTAAGTTTTAGTTTTGGGGTGGTTTTAATGTTGTTAGTAGTTAAATGATAAAGTCTCACCTATTTTAATTACCACATATCACAATATTTGGAACTATGTAGATGGACAGTATCCTCATTTTTTACATAACCTGGATGGTTTTTATTAGTGATATGGTTATGACCTGATTTTTTAAAGATTATCTCTAAGTCATAGTCTCTTAAAAACATTTCACAAGCCTTTTAGAAGTGTTTCCTTTAATTAATTTGTAGGATGTTATTTTTTGATCCAACAGATTTCATGCTGAAAATATATATTTTGAATAATTCAAACATTTCAGTTTTATGGATTTTTTTTTTTACAGCTCATTGGAGACATTTATCTCAGTCTTATGTGTTTTCTAATAATGTCATGTAGTCCTAAAATAGTTAAAACTTTTTTTTTTTTTGGTATAATACTATTTTTGCTCCAAGACTTTGGAAGTGCAAAATAATTTCTGGGGAGTAAGGTGGTCTCTGTGTCACTACTGTGCCCCTCTCAGTCCCCATACATATATACATATGTGGGTATTGGGGTTCTTTTCAGATTTTAGGCATCAGAAATTAAGTATGTATATATCTCTCAGTATAATAATGTAAAATGTCCCAACTTTGCGCTGTTCCTTGTGGATGCTGTCTCTCTCTTGGCACAGCACCCTCCTCAGAAACTTTCACACTGTGTGATTTCTGGTGCTATGTGATTTCCAGAAATCTGGCATGAGAATTGGTCCTTGTTTGCGTTTTCTGACTGCAGTGGGGCTGTTAATAAAGAGATTGATGATAAAGTTGTTGAAAAGATACAGTTGGGCAGAACTGCTCCCCATGAGTGACAGAGGGCATGATCTGCCTTCACAGCCAAGAAAGTCGTCCCCAGCAGAGAGCCGGCCGTGCCTGGACACGGTGCCAAGACCGTTAGGGGAGCTTTACTACACTATTAGGCTACTACCTCTCTCTCTCTCTCACTTAGGCTTACTTCACATTACCATTTTTATCCTGAAGTTCATGGGATGCTCAAAACAAACCTCTTTGCTTATATGACACACACTTTCCAACTGTAAAATAATTATTTTTGAAAATTCTTTAAAGCACTCAGTTCATCCTAATTTGGATTTTATAGTACAATAATAAACGTTTTTAAAGTATTACTACAGTTTTTCATTACGAAGACTGGCTCAAGTATAAGCGTTGGCTTCAATAAGCATTGGTTATGGGATATTAAACATTTTAGCCATACTTATTGTAACTGTATATTTTTCATCTATCACTGTTAGTAAACTTAGGCTACTGGCATCCAATTTAGCTGTTGATTATTTGTGTTCTCCTTGATAATACATAAGAGTTTTTGGCTGTTTTATATACCTTTAATGCTGACTTTAAAGGTACAAATTTTGCCCATAATTTTTGAGCTGTTACATGTTTTTCACTTAAGTTTTCTTAAACATGAGAATATTTCAGTAGACTTCTCTTTTAAGGAAACCAATACTATTGTGGCCTTGGTCATGTTGAATGACCCTAATGTGAACACCAGTGTCTTTATATATATATATATTTTTTTCTATTTTTATTTTTTTTATTCTTTTTTAAGACGGGTTCTCACCATGTTGGTCAGGCTGGTCTTGAACTCCGGACCTCAGGTGATCTGCCCGCCTTGGCGAACACCAGTTTCTTAACAATGAAAATGCTTATAAAGCTAGTTTTCCAAGTATTGTCTTTGTCATCTGCCTAAATTGTTGAGTAACTGGTTTTTCCTTGAAAATAACGTCTTTTTTAAAAATTAAAAATTTAAATTTAAAATGTTTGAATTTTAAAATCTCAAAGTGGAAGGCACCTAATGAGCCTTCTTGTTCATTTTGTCTGCAGTCTCTGCTCAACCATTCCTATTGAGAGAGGAGTATTTCATATTGCTATCTCTAGGCAGTAATTGAAGTTTTAGCTTGGCTCAAGGTGATTTTCTTAATCTCCGTAGTCTCCTTAGAAGCAAGTTATGACCCGTCTCTACTTCATTAAACAGGGGACCTCAAAACATTTCTGAGGAGTCACTAGCTGGTTTTCTTATCCCAAGTAAAATGTAGGGATGTGTTTTATAGCTAGAGTATGTTAGCACATCCCTCATTCCCTGTAATTTGAGTAGTGGTAGTCTACCACCACTCATTCTCTAGGAACTGCACACTTGAAGAGGGGAATAAGGTTAAGCTCATGTCCTTGGTTGTGTTTCTTAGTAGCCTTTGTTGAGGTTCATGGTGAGCGTGAGCTATTGCTAAGCTAGAAATCCACTAACAGGAAGATAAAAGCAGTAATCTACAACAGATGAACAAACTAACAAGTGGCATCAAAGATCAGGTAATTTCTCTAGACTGACCATCTCGTAAAGTGTGTTCTTGCTATTCTGCATTCTACTGACTCACTTTTGATGTGGGAAGAGGTAAGACGGAATGTCTTGCAGGACTCTGGTGCAGTGAACTGAACTGTAGCATGTTGAGAGCATGTTTTCTGAGGTCAGATTTGTTCTCAGAGACCTCCAAAGAAAGGTTTCCTCTGCCACACTTAACCAGGGTTGGCTTTTGAAAGGAGAGTTCTAGTCATGGATCTAAATCATAATCCCTATAAAATAGATGGGATGGGTAGAAGAAAGGTGAGCTGCAAGGACTCCTGGCATTTTCTTAGCTCCGCCTTGGCCTTGCGGAACTTTTTTTTTTTTTTTTAATACAGAGTCTTGCTGTGTTGCCCAGGCTAGAGTGTAGTGGCATGATATTAGCTCACTGCAGCCTCTGCCTCCCGAGATCAAGTGATTCTTGTGCCTCAGCCTCCCAGGTATCAGGGATTATAGGCATGCACCACCAAAGCCAGCTAATTTTTGTGGTTTTAGTTGAGATGAGATTTCTCCCTGTTCGCTAGGCTGGTCTCGAACTCCCGGCCTCAAGTAATCTGCCTGCCTCGGCCTCCCAGAGTGCCGAGACTACAGGTGTGAGCCACTGCACCTGGCCCCTTGGAGTACTTTTATGAAGAGCTTTGAATTTGGATGTTAACCAAACAGGCTACAGGAAAGCATGAAAATCTTCATTTTCAAAAGGGTTTGAAGTAGAATGTTCAAGTTTTAGGACCAGAATTTTTAAAGAAGGGTGGTATAGCTGGGATGTGGGAAAGCAAGTGTTGAACAGTAAGGTGAGGCCAGAAACCTAGAGAAAATAATTTAATCTCTCACCCCTTGTTTTTTCAACAAATGTTTTTGAGTTCTCTCTGCCTGGACTCTTCTGGTTGCTGACTTCATGGAACTTAGATTCCAATGGAAGTTAATTTTTTGGTTACATTTTAATATTTTAATTAGTAATATGGCTTTGTAAGTGGCTAAACCGCACAAATTAGCAAAACTTCATTAATTCTGAATTCTTTGGAAATTCTTGTTTGTAATTTTGATTTGATCACCACTCAGGATCATAATATCCAAAGCAATGGAGCTTCCATGAAGGAAGAAGGGTTAGAAGTTGAAGCATCTTAGAGGCTCTGACTTGAGTGATGTTTTATGTGAAGCCTGCCATATTGTTTAACATGGGGAGGAGAATACAGGGAGTTTGAGGCATGACCAGATGTTGGGGCCAATTAGAAGATTGGGGCCTCATGGAAGATAAATTGTCTATGTAGGCCTTTTGTTGAGTGGAAGGGGAATGGCATGGGCATTGTGGTAGGGATGCCTAATTTCTGGTTGTAAGAATTAACTTCCATAGGATACATCATGTGTCGGGATTGGCACATGCTAGCAATATTCTTCAGCAAGGTTGCCCATCAGGCAGTGCATCCTGACCACCATTTTATATCAGCTGAATTAAAACATTTATTGCACAACTTTTTTGTGTATTGTGGAAAGAAAGCTTGTTTTCACGGCAGAGCTGCGTTCATGTCTTAGCTTCAGCACTTTCTACTGTTCAGCTCATGAAGTTACAGCATGTTTTTGAAGCTTGTATTCCTTTTCAGTGGAGATGAGTAGTGTCCCTTTAAGGTGATTGTGAGGATAAAAGGTAAGTAAGTGAAGAGCGTCATACAGCAGCTGTTACTACTGTGTCCTCCTGCTCTCTGAGTGTTCACCCTTCAGCGCTCATTGGCGTTAATGTTCTAACTAACAGTTCTTCCTCACTTCCCTCACTTGGGATAGCCAAAGTGATCTGTGGCTGTTTGAACTTTGGTCCGGGGTAGAATTGAGGAAATCTAACATTGGAAGGAGGTTGAATGCTTGAGATTCCATTAAAGTTCATGTCAGGTCATCCTGGTTGTGGATTTTGTTTGTAAACAACATATTTTAGCCCAACACTGTTGCCAACTAGTTTCTTGAAATTTTGCATATCTAGTTGGAATGAGCCTAAGTACCCATTGAAGGTTCCCACCTAAGAGTGGGAGGAAGGAAAAGACAACCGGTGAGCAAAATGTGTGGTAGTGTCAGAAAGTCTACTCCCTGCGGGATGCCAGACAAGATAAAGGCAGTAAAAGAGGAGGGGAAGATAAAACAGTTGAGGGGCTGCAGCTGAATTGGAGAGAGAAATTCCATGGTTTTACATCCGGGCTGAATTGTACAACCAATCTAGGACTTGGATATTGTTAAATAATTTTTTATGATGTACAAATTGAATATTGCCAAACCTTGGCCTTTCAGTTGAATTGTACTCCAAGTTGCATGAAGTCTTGAGCCTTATGCTTCTGAAGCCACCACTACTGTGGTGTGATGTTTGATTAATGTCTCAAAGGAGCCTGGTCCAGTGGTTGGAAGAAAAAGCCCTGGCTTTCAAGAAGGACAAATATCCTTCTCTCCTCCAGTACATAGTAACCCTGGGCAAGCTATTGAACACCTTCCCCCAGTTTCTGAGGAAAATGTAAGTTTTTCTTTAGATCTTTCTTATTGGAGCTTTATGTGGATTAGCAAGCAGATAGGACATGTTTAAGCAATCAGACTTTTTCAGTACCAGGTTAAACCAGTTTGAACTTGTCAGAGGGCAGTCACAAAGGCAGACTGCAAAGGAACATCTGGCAGACCACCCCTGCTAATTCTCAAAGCTGTCTTCCTGCCATGAAATTTGGGCAGGACCAGAGGAGGGAGAAAAAAGCGGAGTCAGGCAAAGTCCTGTTTAAAAAAAAAAATTAATATGGGTTTGTGGCAGACTGACCTTTTCATCAAAAAACTTTCTCTGCCTTGGCGCAAAGACAAAGGCAGTGCGCAGCTTCTGAGGAGACAGCGAGCTTGCCGGCCTGCTTCTGGCAACGGTTCAAGTGCAGTGAGTGGATCTGGGGAGAATTCCCGACAGTAGCTGCCTTTTATTGAGTAGATCTACTAGGTGTTAAGCAGTAGGGCCAATTGTTATAGCAACCTATAAGATTTGACATATTCATTGGTGTCACGATTTACAGATGAGGAAGCAGGTTTATTTTGGCAGAGTACCTTGCCCGGGGTCACACAGTAAATTGGATTTGAGCCTGGTTCTGTTTGACTCTAAAACTTAATCCTGAAATATGACCCTGTGTTATCCCACTCAACAACATTGCCTTGGTATCTCTTTGGATATTATCGTTGAAAAGGCAAGGGTAATTAGCTCTATTTTGCATATGGCTCTAGTTTCAGAACAGCTGAAATACATTTCTGCTATTTGGATGCCCTTAAAGCTGGCCTGCTAGAGGTGAGGAGGGGGAGAGGTTTGTCAGGAGCGGCAGCTGGGTTCCGATGAGACTGGTGTACTATGTTTATTAGGACTGGAAGGTTTGGGTCCCGACTGGTTTGGGGTGAACTGACCTGTTCACCCTCATATCACTTAATAGCTTTGACTAAAATGTGGATGTTTAAAAAATGTAATTTTACATATTGATTGGGATGGTTTCTCCTTGAGAAGTTTTGCATCTTAGAAATGTTTTTCTTTTTAAGCCAATTAAAAAAGACCTAAAAGAAGTGCCAAAAGCCCTAAACTGCTCAAGACTAGAGTAAATGAAACTTCACAGAGATGCCTTTAAGAGGTTGTTCAAGAGGTGCTTTATCATATCTGAAGTCATTAATACACTTCGGCAAAATTTTATTAAAAACAAAAAAGGCAGACATACTTTTAGAGGAGTTGGATGAAAACAATGTTTTTAAAAAAGAAAAATTGGCATCTAAAAATGAATTTTTTTGTGTGAGGAGGGCTTCATTATGTTGTATATAAAATGTGAATGTGGTAATGTATAAAATGTGAATTGTGGGTGAATATGTCACTGGGAAAATTCATTAGGTGAATTGGTTTTAGGCAGATTTGATGTTATCTTGAATTTGTTAATGTTGATTTTTTTTCTAATTATAGTCATATATTCATTGTTATACTTGAAAAATACAGAAAAGTATAAAGAAGAAACTTCACCCATAATCCTTTTTTTAAAAAAAAACAAAAACATACTTAAGGTCATACTAGGTACGTAAATTTTTATCAGGCATATCCTGTGTATGTCTCCACAAGCTGGGGACCTACCCTTTGGATTGAGGCCTGAGAAGAAAATTCGAGGAGCTTGGACCTAGGAGGGGTGTGGAGAAGGAAGCAGGCTGTATGGTGGGGAAAGACTCCCTGATTTGCTGGGTGAGGGTTGAATCAGGGAGGCTTACAACAATGACTTGCTTTAGCTGATACCCCTATCAGAAAATTAGAAAAAAAAACAAACTCTTGTAATTCAATGGGCATGGTTTTGCCTCCTGTGAGGATTCATTCATTCAACAGATGTTCGTTGATCCTCTACCATGTACCAGGTGCTGTTACAGTGAGAAAAAGGCAAGCAAGGAGAGGGAACTGGGGTTCACCAAGTATCCACAGTGTTCTAGGCACTTTGGGGCACTCTTGAGTGGTGGGCATCACACTCAGCTGCCATAACTACCTGGGGTAGTAACAGAGCAAGGGCTCTGTCAACCCATAATAAGTTGAACTTGTCTGGTTCTAAAGCCCAAGCTGTTGCCATTTTGAGACACATTTAACAGTTACGGAGAGGCCCTAGTTATACATGGGGAACAAAACTGATAATAACCCCTGTCCTCATGAAAGCTTATAGCTCATAAGGGGTACAGATGCCTGACAAATGAGCTGTAAAGCACTAGTGGGCTCTGAATGGAAATAACAGTGCTTCCTGAGGGTCAGGAGGACCCTTTCAAACTGGACAGGCTTTGACCTGAAGAATAAGGTGGTGCAGAGTGAGGGAGCAGCATTTTTCTGAAGCAGGAAGGAGTTTGGCAACTGTAGAGGAACCAGAAGGTGCTAGAGTTTCTGGAGCTCAGTGGTGTTGAGAGAGGTGTCAACACCCAGATGTATCAGTGTGATAAGAGGTCCAGAAGTGCTGAGGGAGCGTGCAGCTTCCTGGTGGCCTTGGGGAGGCTGTGAGAGAGCAGGTGCCATTAGATGAGTCATTTGGTTGTGATCAGAAACAGCAGAGGAGAAAGCATGCTAAGCGGAGTGAAGGGCTTGCACCAGGGCACGGGTGAGAGAGCATATGGAGGTCAGAGAACAAAGCAGCAGGCAGCAAAGCTAGCATGTGACATGGTGGGGGTGGGTGGGGAGTGGTAGGTTAGATGTTACTGCCCTATCGAGAAAGCCCTTGAGGCTCAAAGCAGCTCAACATGATCAAGGCATGGTCCAAGTTCTTAGCGGTGGTAGAAGCTACATAAAGGAGAATAAGGAGCACACACGCAGAGACCCTGGGCTTCAGTCACTCGTGCTTGTACCTGGTTGCATAGCCCATATTGGAGACTTGCACCGTCGCACACTTGCTCTTGCACCTCTCTTCCAGATCCAGCTTCATGCTGGATAAAGGAAATGTTTACCTCCCTAAAAGGATGGAGTGGGCAGTGCCAGATTACATCACGCTACTCAGAGGGCTGCACAATTTACAACTTACAAATCGTTTATTTCTGTCGTTTTCCATTTAATATTTTCAGACTATGGTTAGCTGCAGGTAGCTGAAACTGCGGAAAACAGAACCATGGATAAAGGGGATCACTACAAATTCCAAGGTCCTGAGAGAATTCTCTTCCGTAGGGAGCTAGACCGCTTGCTTGAAAGTGCATTTGGCTTGCAAAGCGGGTACGAGGGAACGATATGTCACGAGCTAGCGGAGGCTGTGGGCAGTGTGCCCTTTCCATTCTGACACGTGTGGGGGCCCACGCCTCTGCAGAGTCCTCCCCTTGAAAGCCTTTTAGTCCCTGACATCCATCATTGTGGGGGCTCAGCTTTGCTGAGCTGAATATTTATGAGTCGTTATTTAATTAAGTCTAGAACAGCCTTTCATACCTTCATTGATAAATGCAGTCACCCCTTGCCCCATTTGTCCCCCCCACCACCTTCCAGCCACCAGCCCACAGCCAACTTCCGGTCTGGGCGCTGCTCCTCATTCTGTTCCTGGCATGCTTTGACAGCCCTCCAGTCTCCACCACCCACCGGAGAGAAATCAAGGCCAGGATTCCTTTCAGTGCCCCCACAATTTGTAGGCAAGGACACAAATTTGCACTGACCATTGATAGATGCTATAGTTTGACCAAATGGCCCCATCCCAAGGTGTTCAGCAACTTGTAGCCCGAGTGAGAAAACAGCCCAACAGGCATCTGGGGAAGTGCCCATTCTGACGCTGTCTGTCTGTCTTGTGGTTCTAATCACAGCCTTCGAGAAGGGTGAAGGGGAGCGTTCAACGGTGAACAACGAACATCTCAGTCAGGAGAGGAGTTTCAAGAGGGGGTGGGTCTGAGTGGGAAGAGGAGAAATGAGGACAAAGCTTTAGAAACTGCTAGAAGGATGTAATGGGAATGTGGCTTACACACCTGGCCCCTGCATTGTCAAGAACCACCTCATGGGAGGGGAGGTGCTTCTTCCCCACCCCTGGACAACCTTGCCTAGCACACCGTGGTTTCGGAACACAAGCCACTTGAGTTCACTTGCAGCAGCACTTGGGCCCCAGCCTGTCCCTCTCACTGAGAATCTGGGAACCGGGGCGCGTGGGCAGTCCTTCTAGGGTTGGAGTGCTTTCCTATGACAGCCTGGCCTGGCGTGTCCAGTGGCGCGCTGCTCCACATGCTGCCCTCTTCTCCCTGGCTATGCTCTGGGTTAGGCGCCAGAGAGAGTGGGCATGTCTTCCCTGGAACCCGGAGCAGCAGGTAGGAAGGGAGGATGTGAACCGTGTACAGCAAGCTTGTTCATTCATTCAGCAACACCTGAGCCCCAAGTGGCGGGCATGAGTTCTGGGTGTGTCAGTGAGTTAGCCAAAGCCTGTCCCCTCTCCCACTGGCTGCTGCATGCTCTTCCGTGTGTGTGGAAGTTCTTGCCCCAGCACCTCACTGCTCACCCCTGTTGTACTTGGTTGGCTTTGACTCATACCACAGGATATACCTTGGACATCATCTTCTCTGGGAAGCCTTCTGATCCCTCAGGCTGGGTTAGATCTCCACTCCCAAAGCACTCTGTCGCTAAAGCACTTACCATATTGTGGTGTTGCCCTAGGTGGGACCAGCTCTTGCAAAGCTGAGGCTGTGTCCTGATGCCTGTCTAGAGCCACAGCTAGTGATGTGTGATAGCTGCATGTCAGTGTCTGTGGAAGCTCAGTGAATGAAGGACTTGACCAGGTTCTTCCCTGAGGAGCTCCCAATGTACCAGCGGAATATGACCTTGTGTGTATTAGACTTCATGGTCTAAAGATTGTGCTAAATGTTTTACATGGACTATCTCATTGAATCCTTCCAACAATCCTTTGAAGCAGATAGTACAGTTCCCATTTTCCAGATGATGAAACTGAGGCACAGAAAAATCCTTGTCCAAGGACCCATAGATGATGGAGCCAATTGCAATGGTGGGAATGGTTAAGGGTGATGGGACAGAGAAGAGGGCCACCTGGCTCTGTGCTAGGCACTGTTTGGTACTACGCATGCCTCTCATCTAGTACTCAGAACAGCCCTGCAGGACTGGTGGTGTTACCTGGAACCTAATAATTCAGAGAAAGTCGGTCACTTGTCCAAGGCCACCAGCTGGGAAGCTGTGGAGCCAAGATTCAAACCCTCTGTTCTTAGGCAGACAGATGCCAGAGAGAACTCTTGGGTCTCGTAGCTTGAACACTAAGGGGAGCCCCTCAAGGCAGGAGCTGTGTCTACCTGTGCTGTCTCCCACTTTACTGAGAAAGGACTCTGACTTGAGAATTCTTTCTTTATTTTTGAGATAGGGTCTGGCTGTGGCACCCAGGCTGGAGTGTAATGGTGCAATCACGGCTCACTGCAGCCTTGACCTCCTGGGCTCAAGTGATCCTCCTACCTCAGCCTCCAGGGTCACTGGGACCACAGGTGCACAGCACTACAGGCCTGGCTAATTTTAAATTTTTTTCTTTTATAGAAACAGGGTCTCTCTTTGTTGCCCAAGTTGGTCTCAAACTCCTGAGACTAAGTGATCCTCCTGCCTCGGACTCCCAGTGTTGGGGTTACAGGTGTGAGCCACCACACCCAGCCTGACATGACCATTCTTACTGTCATTTACTGAGTAAACTATGACAGGGAGCCCTGCTAATGGAGATGCATTAGTAACTGGCCGTCCTCTCAGATCTCGGGGTCACGGTCAAAGCCCTTCCCTTGGATTAAGACTCACAGCTGGTTACCCTAAGTCTTCCAGTCCCTCACCTCTCTGGCTATGGCAGATTTTGCAGAATAAAGTGACCGAGGCAAAACAAGTCTGTGAGTGTGGCCAAAGCCAGTGTAGCAGAGGACTGGGCCAGTTCTAGTGAAGGAAATTAAGCTGTAACTTACGGGATTTCAAGAAACCAATCTTTGGTCTGTGATTCATTTTTATAAAAATGAATATGCGATCACTGCCCTAATTCTCATTTCTTTAAACGGATGCCAAGAGCATTCAAGGGAGAGCAATGCCAAATTTACATTCAGCTTTAACAGTTTGTCCTTCCGAGGAGCAGAGGCTGACTTTAGAGTAATTCCCGTGATCATCACAAATGGAGCTGGCATTTAAAAGGGTGAAGGGAAGACTCAGGAAGGAGGACAGACACTGCGCTACACGCGAAAGCTTGTTTATCTGGAAGTCTGGCTTGCAGCTCCTGCATCCCTCTGGAACCCAGCCCTGAATCTCTGAACCGAGCAGTAAGTAGAAAAGCCTTCTAGGCTCTGGGAAGAAATGCCACACAGCCCACACACCAAGGCCACGCCCTGTCCTCTAGGTGCACAGCAAAGGTCTTCACGGCTCTCTCCCGTGTCACTTGTGGTTAACACTCGACTTTCGTGCCTGCTTTCACAGCTCACAGCAGATTCTCCTAGAGCCCTGTAACTTCAGCTAGCTGCACGTATACCGGGTAGGACACTAAATGTCATCACATACCCGGTCCTTTTTACTCCTCACAGAAAACAGGCCTCGTAAACTGTATTTCCCAGATGAGGAAACTGGTTCCAGTAAGAGATGTCTAGCTCATAGGTTGCATGTGTCTGGTGTAGACAGCTGCTGTGCTGATGATTTGCTAATTGTTGTGAGGGATGGACACAGGAGAGCTTTGTGGCTTCCGTTGCCTTTTTAAGAGATGCACACTTAGAACCACCGGAGCTGTGTCCAGCCGGAGAAACTATCCGTCTCTACAGACTGGTGAGGTTTTGCACAGTTCTCCCAGAAAACCCTAAGGAAGGGGGTTTGGAGAGAGGAGCCAGTGTGGCTCAGCTCTTCCACCCACCCTGGGGACCTCTGAAATAAGACCAGCAGCACCCAATTCCCCAGCCCGCACCTGGCAGGTAGCACGTTCCCTTCATGACTTTCTCCTTGTGTTGAGCGAATCTCAACATCCTTGAACACATTCTTCTTACATGTTGAAGGCAAGGACCATGGCTTATGGCTTCTCTTTCTTTCTCCACACGATGCTCACATGGTCTTGATAGGACTGACCGTCTAAGGATCTCCTTGATCTTTCTTTACCTCTATAAGAAAAAATTAAATTTGAACACAGCAGTATTCCCCTATGAACAAAAAACTACAATTAGGTGTTTGTCTCTCAGCAAATTATTTCTCCTCTCTCACCCTCAGTTTTTTCATCAATAAAATGAAACCACTAGACTGCGGTTCTAGGAGGAACGTCTGGCTCCAAAACCCTTTGGGTTCTAAGTCTCCACTTTGAGAATGTTCTCCAAACCCCCACACTAATTTGACATAATTTGTTCTCTGTTCCAATGGCCGCTTTCCCATCTAGTCCTTGCCTACCAGCCACGCCCCCTGTGTCATGCCCCACCCACCTTTCTTTCTTTGCTGCTCTGGAAGAGAAGGATCCTGGCTTCTCAGAGCCCTGCTGAATACAGATACTGCCTCGTTTGCATATTAACACTGGTGCCAGTCTGAGCCCAGCTGTGTGCAACGTAAGGTGAAATATAGATTCCCCCAACCTGGCCACGGTGTCTCCGTGTGGCTAATGGAAAAGCCTTCTGAGTGGGCCTGTGCTGCATATGCATAAGCTTTCCTTTGGCTGTGCGATGGGCATTGGGTGCACTGACTCGCTTGTCAACTGTGTCTCTGTGCTTCTTTGGTTTTCCTTCAAGATTAACAGGCCATCTGGGCTAAACAGCTATTTGAAGTGACTTGGCCAGGCCCTGGGCTGGCCCCTTGGGAGCTCTGGGACTTGAGTGTCGAACCCGAACCCACCCTTCTGCCCACCCACTCAGCCTGGCAGCAGCAGCTTTTATGTATCAGCAGCGACCTAGAACCAGGCCGAGCATCCCCTTCACCTCCTGCAGGATGAAGGTCAGGTTCCCTACATGGTGTCAGCACTCCTGCTTCCCCTGCCCCTGAGTTCTCGGTTACACCCACCATCCCATATTCAGACTTACCACAGCTCCCGAGCAGGCCTGGCGCTCTCCTGCCCCCCAAGCCTTCGCACCTGCTGTTTCTTCTGCGCATTCCTGGGGTAGGGGGTGCAGAGAGGAGAATCCCCTCTGTGTTCCTGGAGCCCAGTGTGTCTGCCTCTGGCACACACCTGCACTTGGAACTCACATCTGCTCTCACTGGACCCTGGGTCCTCCCGGGGACTCTGGCCCAGCATCTGCACACAGTGGATGCCACCAAGTGAGGAAGTCTCAGGGCCAGTGTGCTTTTAACCCCCTTTCCAAGAACCCGAGTTCTAAAAGTTTGCTGAATCTCGCTACATACAGATGCGGCCCCTTTAATGGAAATGGCTAAACAGAGAGAGGTTGCTGGTGAAGGTTTTCATTGCTGTTGCTGCTCCTGCCACTGCAGGCTTTCTCAGGAGGAAGCCCCTCAACCACCCCTCACCCTGGGAAATGGAAAGGAAGGTGGGCTCCCTGTCTGCCAGGCCAGCTCAATCACTTGGGACGGTGAGCACGGTGGCTGGTCGTTCCTGCAGCCTCCCCACCTCCTTCCTGCCCTCCATCTGCCCCTGCCTGGCCTTCCAGGCACCCGCTCTCTCCTTCCACTCCTCGATTGGGATAGCTGGAAGAGCAGAGGGGCTAAATTGAGTTTATATAGCCTTCCCTGTATATATTTAGAGATAAGAAGTTCATTTAGGGATCAGGGGCTGCTTCTTGTCTATGCATCATTAAGCACACCACATCTGCTACTGAGCTAGCAATCAGCAGAATATTGAGAAAAGTTATAAAGAAATCTTTGCATCGGTTCATTTTCATTCCCAACTCCCTGTGTCCTGGCTCTCAGACTTCTGTGAGCGAGTGTCGGGGAGGAAACGGAGCCGTAGCTGCTGGGGCCATGCCTTGGGAGTTGGGGCTGGATTCAGAAAATTCAGCTTTGACCTGCTGCCTTCTCTTGGTGTGCATGCCTGTGTGTGTGTGTGTGTGTGTGTGTGTGTGTGCAAACGTGTGTGTGCGGGGAGGGTGGTGGTGGTGGTGAGGAGATGGTCTATGGAAAGCTGTGCACGCATTGTCCCGTGGTGGCCGTGCCAGGAAGGGCACGTCACCTGTCAAGTCCCGAGCCAGTTCTGAGCATGTCGCCATGGCAGTCCAGAGCACTGTCCCACAATTAGGCTGAGGCTGGAGACTAGACTCAGGTGCCATCCCCCTGGATGGCCTTGACCACGCCACCTTCCCTCTGTGGTCCTCAGTCTCCCGGGCTGTCAAGTGAGGGCACTAGACCAGGTGGTTGCGCCTTGCTGAGAGAAGCAGGGGAGGGAGAGAAAGTGCTGCACGGAGCTGGCTCTCAGGAAAAGCTGTTTGGATGCTGCCACTGTGGCCACCGGTGCTCTCAGGTCCCTGCTGCCTCCCGGCCCAACCAGATCCCATGGCCTTGGCTTTCTCAGGTGGGTGGCTGAGCACAGACAGCAACAGGCACAGTCCTGGGTCCTGGAGGCTCAGGGCTAGAAACGGTTGCCCTGTGGTCTCCTTCCAGCACAGCAGGCAGGTCTGCCCCCTCTCTGGCTCTGACACCAGGCCCAGAGAACTCAGTCTCCTCAGCCATCTCGCTGGGGACCCCTGGTAAGCCTGGCCTACTTGGCCCCCAGACAGTGATGGCTGGATGGCCCAAGGCCCCTCAGCCCCTCCCAGGGCGATTGTCTCACAGAGTGACATGTGGCAGGTTAAACTGCAGGTGTCACTGTTAGCCCTGGAATGGGGGCTTGGCTGGGCCGGCCCCTGGGCAGCCACAAAGGAATCTTCCTGGCTTAGTGGCTTGGCCGGCTAAGGGAGCCCCGGAGTGGGCACAGCACCCCCTCCTCTCATGCTCTGCCTCCCTGCTGTGTGGGCACTGCCCACCCTTAGCTAAAGTAAAGAGGATGCTCATTGACCACAGCCTGGTCCCAAGAAAGCACCGTTTCCACAAGGCACACTCTGAACACCTGCTGTTAGAAGGAACGCTCTAAACCCGGAGATTTGTGGGATCAGCATTTAACCTTGGCCCACCTCTCAGGAAGGGGGGTCGCAGGGAAACCAAGTGCTGTCATGTCCAAGTGGTCAGTGTGGCTGGCCTGGGGGGCCTGTGAGGACTGAGGGATGCCAGGGACCCAGGGGTAAAAGAGGCCAAGAGCTTTTTGCTTTATTGAGGAAGCTATAGAAGAGGAGAGACCCAAATAAACATAGGGCATTCATGTTCCGTTCTTTGTACCACAAATGGTGGCACTTTGCTCTCTAGACATTGCTAACGACTTAGAGGTTCAGGATTCACAAACAAAAAAGGGCCCTTTTTTAAAGTGTTTTTTTGAAATGAACAGTGGGGTGCTGTTTTTCCAGGAAATTTAACTGCATAAAGCATAACCACTGACCAGGAAATGCCTGTCACCACCTAATTCCCTCCAGGAACTTGGGGCACAGTGTCCCAGCCCTGGGCCAGGCAGGTTCCTACAGCTGCCAAGTGGGTTACACCCGGGCTTCACTTTAGCGGGCTTGTTGAGTCTCAACACACTCTCCCCACGTTGTTTTACTCTCCTTCTAAAAATTCTGCATTTCACTCTGGACCAAGAAAGCTCTTGGACTTGAGAGAAAACTAGTATCTGCTGGAAGCAAGTTTGGAGGGGCTCCATCTCTCCGGGAACTGCAGGTCCTGCCCCAGGCCCAGTTGCTGCAGGAAGGGCTGCTGGATTTTCTGGGCTCCCGTGTCTTAATTTCTGTTTAAAGATAATATAGAGAGAAGTGTGTGTGTGTGTGTGTGTACGTGTGTGTGTAGGAGAGAGGGCATGGAATATTTTCAGGCCTTAAAAAAGAAGAAAAAAAAATTTTTTTTGAATAAGAATGGTCCATGTACTGTGACCGCAGGGCAAATGCAAATGTCTGTTTTCAAACACAGACTGGTGAATTCTTATTAGGAGTTCGTGACTGCGCCTCCAAGCAGGACATTACATATTTATAAGTGTGAGCAACCAGGCTGCCCACTTCAGGTGTGGCCTTCGCAACACCCGTGTCCCTTTCATCTTGGGGGAAGAAGGAGAAGAAGAAGGGGAAGCAGAAGGAAACCATGACCAGCCGCATTTGGTCTGTTTTCTTCAGTTGCTAAAGTGTTAAGGGAATAGGAGATAAAAAGATGCATGCAGAAAAAGAAGCAGCCGCAGCGATACTCTACAAAGATCTTTTTAGTGTCAACTTAAATGTACACAAATAGCGGATGATGATCTCTTTTATTGGACTAACATTTATCCAGTAATATCCACACACTTTTAAAACCATTGAGGCCTCCTCTTCAGGTGTTCATTTGAATAGAAATAGCTGAATGAGTGTTTTTATAATTGATCCCCTGAGAACTGAATGTCTAGTGCTGCATAACCAACATTTTCCCATTGCTGGGTTTTTTTTCCCCCCAAATTGCCACTCTGCAAAATTAGGATTTTGTACAGTTTTGATAAGAGAATTAACCTCCCACGTGCCAAACTCCCTGAGTATGAGGGACTCCCAAGGAATCGGCCTATGCGAGGTCAGCTTTGACACCAGCTCTTATATGGGGGCTTTGCTGCTGCTCGGACTGAGTGAGAGAACCACCGAGACCTGGTGGGAGGCAGAGGGAGGGGAGGAGGCTGTCGCACACCCTGGAAGCTTCCTGGACCCCAGAATCTTGCGCTTCTGACTTTTCCTTCTGCACTTGCCAGAAACACCCGGACGCTCACTCTGGCCTGATGTGGCGTCTGTGGGTGCTTGGAGCCCGGGACCTTGATGGATACGTGAAAGATTTTCCTTTCCTCTCCCTTGAAATGCTTCCTCGAGGGCTGCCACATGTGTCCTCATCGCCTTCAGTCTAGTTCTCAGGTTATAATAATCGTATATGCTTATTGTAGATAACTTGAAAAATACGCAGAAGTACAAAGTTGACAGTAAATTTTACCCCAAATTCCACCACCCAAACACTGCGGTGTTTCCTTCCAGTCTTATTTTATGTGTGTGCATATTTAAATATATAAATGTTATCATACTGTATGCATATAGCTTTGTAACCTGTGTTTCCTTCTTTCATTGAATAGTATATACAAAGCATCTCCTGTGTCTTTAAGCATCATCTGTCAGCATCAATTTAGTGGCTGCACACACAGCTATCAAATGGCTGTAGCTGAATGAACTTAATTACCCTCTATTGATGGACAGTCAGGTGGGAAGATTTCTTTTTTGACTGTGTCAAAAGGAAATGTCAGTCTCTGGCCATTTTGTGGGAGGCTTATTTAAACCAGGGTAAGAAAGTTATTTAGGAACACTTTTCCCTTCATGGCCTAGAAGTGAAGGAAAAAGCAGGGTTGGTTTTTTTTTTCAGCAGAAACTGACCAATGTGTCTTCAGTAAGACATGCCACAGGGCTCAGAGCCAGTGGGAAGCTGGAGCAGCCGGTCGGCCTCCTCTGTCACTCCTAGTTCATGCTGATCCCAGCTCTGAGTCCTGATGTCAGGGAGGCTGCTTTCAGCTGCAGCCAACAGAAACACCACCCAACCCGCTACAAAAGCGAGTAGGGGGACTGCATTACCTGACAGGCTTTCCCGGGGTGATGCCGCCACCACGAGAGGCTCTGGCTCTTTGGCTCCCTGGCCACCCTCAGCTCCTCCGCGTGGCTGCAGCCTGGCTGTCCGCCCCAGTCCTGGCATGCCACCCAGACCTGAGGCAGTCCAAAGGTAGAAATTGGACTCTTTCTTCAAATGGGATTTTTAAAATTTAATTTTTAATGAGCAAAGAAAATATTGTCCAGAAGCCCAGGCCTTTCCTTCCTCTAACTCCCCGCCCCTGTCGTAGACTAGAACGGGGACACATGCCCATGCCCACGCCTAAGGCAGGCACTCCCGGGCAAGGAGAGTAGAGTGCATGCCCTCCTGACACTGCATCTTGGGTGCCTGGGATGTGCCCTCCTGCCCCTCTGGGCATAGAGCCCCGAAGCCCCTGCATCCTACCTTCTCTAGGCTCTAGTGGGCCTCTCTAAGCTGCAGTCTCACCCAGACCCAAGGTAGCCCACATTAGGGATCAGAATGTTAACGGTCCCAGCCCTAACTGCTGGTGGGGACACCTGGGGCTGGGGTCCAATGTGAGACTTGGGCCAGCCTCAGAGGTGATCTTCCAGATCCCACTGAGTGTCCCCAGAGCTCTGGTGACAGCCCTGCTTGGCTGGGTCCTGATAGCACCCTCTGTCCTCTGCTTCGCTACCACATTACCTGCCTTCTCAGTTCTAACCCTGATGCTTCTGGAAACGGCATGTTAATTTTCCCATGGAGAAACCCTCATCCACAGGCAGCTCATTTGGATAGAGCCCCCAGCTTGCCCTTACTGCCATGGGTGCCAGAGAGTTGCATGGCCAATCTCAGTACCATGTGCCTATGCCAACCTGATTGGTTGCTGTCAGGTGGGCATGTGACCCAAAACTAGACCAGTAAGCATTGGCCTCTGGATGTCTCCTGGGATTCACGGGATCTTAAAATGAGCTGGTGGGCGCCATCTTACCACCATAGGGGAGTGTCTGCCTGAGAACGAAGCCAACACAGAGCAAAGCAGAGTTAGAAGACGGAGAGCCCAGGTCCTGAGGACCTCAGCTGAATCACTTGATCCAGCCTCGCCTGAAGCAGTTTACCTCTGAAATGATCATTTATGGAAACCAACAATTTTCTTTTGCACATGGACCAGTCTGAGTTGGGTTTTTGCTGCAACTGAAAAGAGGCCTGACTGAAACACCTATTCAATAGGTTACTCTTCCAAAACCAGAATCCCTTGGTCATGCCTATAACCACCAACACTGCCCATATACTCCAGCCATTGTGCTGCTTACGCCAGGTCGGATCCATCCCCCCGTATTGTCCTTCTGACCCTGATGTTGAGGCAGGCCAGGCCCCAATGACCCTGACTTTGCCACTTACTTTGGGTGCTGAAGGCTGAACAGCTGGTCACCCCTCCTAGAGCCACTTCCTCCAGTCCACAGAGTTTCTATGTAGAGTTGCTTCCTGGATGCCCAATGAATGGATCTGGTGACCTCTTCTGAGAAGTCAGGCAGAAACAGGAACGGTATTTTCCCCTCTCTCTCTGTGGCAACCCCTCCGTTTTGCCCAGGCTTTCAGAACTCCAAAAGTAGTTTCCTGATAGCTGAAAGTTTCCACAGCTCAGTTTCTGTTTCCCTGAGTTGTCCCCCTGGGCTTCTCTCTAACAACCTGGTTCCTTCCTGAGGCCATGGATGGAGCGCATGTCTGCCCACGTCACTGTTCAGCCAAGGTCGGCACATTTCCTGTGTTCATTCTTCTTCATAAAGCAATCTCCAGCCTGCTAATCACTGTGGACGCTTTTCGAGGGATGCTTTGCAATTTTCATCGGCTCTGCTGTTGAGTGGTCCCCTGGCTTCTCCTAGGCAGGCCAAGGGCTTTCCCTCTAAATGGCCATGCGTCTCACATCCAAGTGCACGCAGGCCGAGGGGGAAGGAAGCAGATGAAGCAGGCCTGGAGAAGGATGAGGAGGGCCCAGGACCTGCCTGGGGGAGGCAGCTACTTCTCAGGCCAGCCAGCTGTCTCCATGAGGGAACCTGGCCCGGCATCTGCAGAGGTTATCATTTCTCAAGGGAAGCTGCAAATCTGTGCTTTTATGTGCAATTTCCCACTTTTAAAAGAATGCCAGCAACAAAATAAAACAATTTAAACACCCTGGAGGCCAAAATGGTCTCTCACATCACCAGATTGTGACTTCTGTCCTGGTAGATTAATAAAGTGACAGGTACAGGGCTACTTAGAGCAGGGTGGCCTAGTGAACAAATACAAGGTTAGGAGAACCAGAACCCAGAGGCCTGGATCTGGTCCTAGCCTGGACACCATATGACCTTGAGTGAATAAATTACTGAATCTCTACAAATTCCTGGTTGTCTATAGTCATCTTCTTAACGCTTACAAGAATCTCATAAGGTGGACCTCATTGTTCCTATCTTGCAGAAGTGAAAACCCAGCTCAGAAGGCAGCTACAAGAGAACTGTTGGGTCCCACAGGCCAGACTGTAGCTCTGTTTCTGGGGTGCTGGGGAGACTACTTTCTGGGCAAGGAAGAGCTGGATCTGTCTTCAGCAGCTTGAGCTGGTTGCAGAGTCTAGCATTCTTCAGGGTCACAGGTGGCTTTTCCTCCTCTGGATTTGAGATTTTCTCTCTCTTTTTCCTGCCCTCCCCTCTCTATGCTCAGCATATTTTATTTCTGTAGCTCCCTATTCTTGCCATGTCGCTGGTTCTGGGTGATGTTTCAAACACTACTGGCACTGGGTTAGAAATGTCATTATCTAACTTAGAAAAACTCCAAAAGGAATGCTGTGTATACGCATCTTCTCCCCATGAGCTTGTCTCTGCCTTGTGACGAGAACTATGAGGGCGTAGTCTTTGTTGCTTTCCAGTCGTCAGTGCTTTCTTTCACCTAAGACACCGCTTTCTGAAAAGACAGAGATTCCAGAGCTCAGCTACTTAGACCCGTGAGTTCTCGGCACTGGTTCTTGTTCCATGTTTCTTTCGATAATAGTGCTTAATAGTGATTAACAGTGATACGCTGGAGGGGCCCTTTGCTTGTCCAAGGCCACGTGCTCTGAAGAGATCACCAGAATTTGTAAGAAGCTTTGAGCTTTTATAATGTTGTATAAAACAGAAAAGGGCAAGCTGTTTGTATGCTACCATTTTACAGATGGGAAAACAGAGGTCATGCCTGATTAAGTAACTTGCTCAGTAAACTTAGCAAAGTAATAAGTAAAACTTGTGTGGCCCAAATTCTTGATCTTAAGGTCTACAATGATGGCCTCCCCCTCCCGCCTTAACCTTGCCCCCGCTTGGCCTTTGTTGGGCCATATTCACTAATTTGCGTTCAGAAGCAGAACTGACATTCGCCGAGACATTGTTATCTGGCGCTTGCTCTTTGTTCTGTCTCTCCGTGATCTCTTCTTCGGGAGAAGTCCTCCAACTACTGAAATAGGAAACCAGGGGTGGGCCGGGGAGGGGAGACCCGAGTCTTGTGCTAGGGCTGGGTCTGACTCGCTGTGGGACTTTGGGAGTCTTTTCTAACTCTGGGCTTTGTTTCTCTCTTCTCCAAAGGGTGTTGGGGAGAGGGGAAGAGCTAGCCCAGGTTGCAGGAGGCAAATTGGCCACATACAGGCAGTTGGTTCGTGGTTAAATTTGAATTAGTTGCCAACCTTTAGA
Organism: Cacajao melanocephalus; assembly: GCA_963573385.1. NCBI lineage: Eukaryota > Metazoa > Chordata > Mammalia > Primates > Pitheciidae > Cacajao > Cacajao melanocephalus. The sequence continues at coordinate 26,329 of CAUYLG010027376.1, read as the reverse complement.
AACCAGGAAATGTGGCTGGGGGAGGTGGCTCATGCCTATAATCCCAGAACTTTATTAGGCTGAGGCAGGCGGATCATGAGGTCAACAGATCCAGATCATCCTGGTCAACATGGTAAAACCCCGTCTCTACTAAAAATACAAAAATTAGCTGGGTGCGGTGGTGCCTGCCTGTAGCCCCAGCTACTCGGAATGCTGAGGCAGGAGAATCACTTGAACCCGGGAGACGGAGGTTGCAGTGAGCTGAGATTGCGCCACCGCACTCTAGCCCAGACAACAGTGCGAGACTCCATCTCAAAAAAAAAAGAAAAACAAAACAACCATAAAATGCCAGGTCAAGAGCTGGGTCCCCACCTTTCTTGAAGAACATGTGGCCCCTTCACACCATTAGGCTGGAGGAAAAGAGTTCCACTTCCTACCATCCCTACCTGCCACTCCTCTCAGTGACACTGCCTACCTGGCCCTGGAGGCCCTGGGTGTGGGACCCGTGGCTCAGTGGCTTCCAAGGACCCAGCATGCAATCCAAGGGGTCTCATTCCCTATGAAGTAGATACCACTATGATCCCCATTTTCAGATGAGGAAACAGAGTGACTTGCAGTTTGAGTGACTTGTCCAAGGTCACACAGCTGGTCAGCGGCAGAGACAAGACTCCCCCTTGGCTTGTGGACTGTGGGGTGGGTTCTCGGTCACTAGGAAACAGATCTTGGGATTGGGTTCTTCCAGCAACGTGGGTGTACTTCAGTTTAAGAAGTTTTAAGAAAACTTGATTGATTTTTATTGTATTATGGAAACTTGAAACATGTACTAAGATGTTCATCACATACATGTACTCATGTGATGAACCCATGTGCCTATCACCCATTTCCAACAATTTTTTTATGGCCAGTTTTGCTTAATCTGTGCACTCCACCCCATTATTTAAAAACAAATGTGCACCAGACACCGTATCCTTTCATTTGGGAAGATTGCAATGTGTCTCTCTAAAGGGTGAGGGCTCTTTTTAAAAGCATAACTGTAATATTACTGTATTATTCCACACCCCCCATTTCCAACAATTTTTTTATGGTCAGTTTTGCTTAATCTGTGCACCTCACCCCATGATGTAAACACGAATGGGCACTGGACATGGTATTTTTTCATTTGGGAAGATTGCGGTGTGTCTCTCTAGTGGGTGAGGGCTCTTTTTGAAAGCGTAACTGTCATATCACTGTATTATTACACTACCCTCCAATAGTAGAAAATCCTTAATGAATGCAGGGCAATTTCAGTGTGAACTTATACCACGGATGTATCTAGAAAGGACGTCCATCTTGCTTGTTCCAGAACGAGCCGGCAGCACCCCAGCTTTGGAATCAGAAGACTTGGGTTTCAGTCTTGGCTTCCTTCTAGCTCTGGGACCTTGGGCTGGCTACTCAAGCCCTGAGCCTCAGTTTCCTTATCTGGAAAATGGGGAGAATCCTAAAATCTATCTATCTCAAAAGGCTCATGTGACAGTCAAGTGAGAAGGCGTACGTGCAAAGCATCCTGTCAAATTACAAAAAGTTAGTAGTGATTCTAGTAGAGGAAAAGCAAGAGAAGCACTGAGTGGTGGGGAAATACTTCCAGGTTTCATCTTCCTGAGACCGGGTAGGAAATATAAAAAAATAAGACTAGCCCTTCCTAGGCGCCCACAGGAACGCTCAGCGCGGCCGCAAGGAGCCCGCATCCGTGCCTGCCTCCGGCCTAAGTTACACCCGGGGCTACCACGACCTAGGAGGTGGGCGACTCTAGGACTCTCATTTTCCAGACGAGAAAACGGAGGCACCTGCAGGTTCAGTGATTTGCCCAAGGTCACGCACCTGGTCAGCAGCAAGAGACAAGACTCCCCCAGCCCCGGGCCAGGTCGGTTCTCAGTCACCGCAGAGGTGCCCTGGAGGGTGCGGCCTCCCCTGCCCTCCGCCCGCCTTCGGCTCAGCGCCCCGCCCCTCCTTCGGCTCAGCGCCCCGCCCCTCCCGGGCTCAGCGCCCCGCCCCTCCAGGAGCACGGCCTGCGCATGCGCGCGCCCCGGGCCCGGCCCAGCCCTGCTCCTGCTGTGGCTCCTGCGGGGATGCTTCACACAGTAAGCGAGCCGTGGAGCCCAGGGCCCCGGGTCTGCGGTCTGCTCAGTGCCCCGCGGTGAGATAGGCATGGTTACCCACCCACGCCAAAGCGGCCGTGTACCTGGCATAGAAAACACTGCTGTTGAATGTTGTTTCCATAGTCATTCGCCAGCGTCCACTGATGGGAGGTGCCACCACGGACACCGGCCGGGCTCCGTCGAAGCTTCGGTCCAGTGGACCAAAGTCAGGCCCCAGCGGGCCTCCCTGCCATCCCTGGACTGCCTCGCGTTCTGTCAGCGTCTGACTTCTCTTGGTCTCTCTGCAGCCCAAGTCGCAGAAGCGTAGACACCTGGCTCTTCCCACGTGCTCTCTGGGGCTCCCCCGGACACGGAGGGTGGAGCAGAAAGAGCAGTGGGGCCGGTAGGAGCCATGCGAAGTCCGCCTAGCTACAGAGGTAGAGGCAAGAATGGTTTCATCATCCCTCTTCATCCTCCAGGCCAGCCTCGGACCCGGCAGCATCCGGCCCCGAGGGCACCCCCACCTCTGAATGCCAGCCAGAGCTGCAGAATATTCACGACCCAGAGGAGGGCCCCCGCCCTCCCAGTGCACTCTGTGTCCGTGTAGATCTGACTTCCTGTCCAGTGGCCACTGTTTTTATCCCCCCAGTTCCTAGGACACCTTACCTGGATCCGCCTTTGTACCCTTCTCCTGGCTCTGGGGCCTGTCCTGTGGGGTCAGAGTAACTGAAAGGCCCTCCATGTGAAGAAGCCCCAGCTGGGGAAAACTTCCTCTTGGACTCATTCCTGTCCCTGCACGTGGCCTTTGCCTCACTGTCTGCATCGAGCCGTCCTCTGCCAAGAGCAATTTCCAAGTGGCAGGTCTTGGGAGATGGGGCGCTGTCTTTGGGAGCAGGGGTGGGGAAGGGTTGAGGTGCCCTGGGAAAACTGGAGGAAGACATTTTTAATGCTCTTGCGAGGCTGGGAGCAGAGGCTGAGAGGGGCAGAGCAGAGCAGGGGTGAGGAGAGTGAGGCACTAGCCTGGGCACAGAATTGAAAGTGGTGGTAAAAATCACGGTCATCAAGAGACATCCTATTTTAATGCCATATTTTAAAACTCAAAATTAACGAAAGATATCTATGATGAACAAACTATCAACATTTCAAACAGAGACAGGATCAGTCTCACGGATGTCTCCTTTTGCCTCAGGCTCCAATATGGATCAGCATAGCTGATCCTGTCTTTATTTAAAATTGTGATTTTTTTCATGGTGGATTTTTTTTCCCATGACTTTTTGCATTAACATTATTCATCTTGAGTTCTGGCGAACTCTTAAACTCTGCACCCAAGGCAAGTGCGCTTCACTGTAGTCCCATTCCGGAGGACGGCGGGTTCGTGAGCATCTGGGAGACTACCACAGAACCCCTCAGCTGTTTCATTGGTGCAGTGGGATTCCTTGCAGCCCCAGACTTCAGTAAAACCCCGTAAACAAAGGTCTTACGTGAGTATTTTCTTGTGAAAATTAAAGGAAAGTGCTGCTTTCGACATCTGCAACATTTGCAAGAGGAGCAAAGGTGGCCCGTTTGAGACCACCTTTGAACCAAACCATCCTGTGAGCTGGGGAGAAGTGGCCGTGACCTTCCTCAGGCAGGGACTGTGGGGGAGCCCACCTTATCCAGCGCAAGGGGGGCTGCTGACTTCTGGTGACGGCGATACCCACTTCCTGGCTGTCCAAGTTCAAATCTTGGTCTTGATCCTCCCCGGTCTTCCTTCATCCATGACCAGGGCCACCCTAGCTAACAAGGCACCCAGGGACTCCAGGGTGGGAGGAGTCCAGCTCCTTCATAGCTGAGGACATTTGAATCTAGTCACAGCCCCCAAAGGAATACTCATTTTTGTAGCTGGAAGGCCTGGCCTTCCTGTCTGTCTTTGTTTTTCTGGAAGCTGACATACACCTGCCAGAAAAACTGCCTCTCTTCCCTCCCGAGCTTGGAGTAGGCGTTGCTGACAGATCACAGCTGCTGGGCCCAGAGGTCCCTTCGCACGCAGGACTTCAGGAAGTTGTTGTGACCTACAGGAGTTGGTGCAGAAAGATGAGATTTGCTATCCTTGGCTGTATCAACTCTCTCTCCTCTCTTGGTGGTGATGGTTTTGTTCTTAAAAGCCCCTTGAGAGAGAATTTGTGGATGAAGAACCTGCAAGATCACAAGTGAAACTTAATTTATTGATGTCAGTAGATTTCTTCACATTCACTAAAAATCAAAACTAAAACTAAAACATTAGTCTGACTAAGGACACCACCACAGACATTTCATACGTTGTACATCAGTGACAAAGGGAGGGTACCAAACAGTTAATGTCCATGTACTAGTCACATGAGAAATGTTTTAGGGTCACTGACCAGTGTGGTCAGCACAGTGGTCCTGCGGCATTTGTGGGGGATTGGTTCCAGGAACCTCTTGGACACCAGCTCCGTGGATGATCAGACAATATAAAATGTGGGTCAGGCACAGTGGCTTATACCTGAAATCCCAGCAGTTTGGGAGAAACACTTGAGTCTAGGAGTTCAAGACCAGCCTGGGCAACATAGCAAGACTCTGCCTCTACAAAACAAAATTAGCCACGTGTGGTGGTATGCACCTGTGGTCCCAGCTACTCACGAGGTTGAGGTGAAAAGATCACTTGGGCTCAGGAGTTTGAGGCTGCAGTGAGCTGTGACTGTGCCACTGCACTCCAGCCTGAGTGACAAAACAAGACCCTGTCTCTTAGAAAAAGAACAGTATTTGCATGTAATCCATACACATCTCCTATGTACTTTAAATCATCTGTAGATTACTTATAATACCTAATACAATGTAAATGCTATGTAAATAGTTCTTATTCTGTATGGTTTTAAAATTTGTGTATTATTTCTTATTGTTGTATTTTTTGTTTGCTTGTTGTTGTTATTGTTTTTTTTTTTTGAGACAAGGCCTCACTTTGTCACCCAGGCTGGAATGCAGTGGCACCATCTCGGCTCACTGCAGCCTCGACATCCTGGGCCCAGTAGCTGGGACTACAGGCGCTTGCCACCATGCCTGGCTAATTTTTGTTTTTTTTTTGTAGAGACAGGGTTTCACCATGTTGCCCAGGCTTGTCTTAAACTCCTGGGCTCCAGTGATCCTCCTGCCTCAGCCTCCCCAAGTGCTGAGATTACAATGTGAGCCACCACACCTGGCCGTTATCGTTGTATTTTTCTTTTCAAACATTTTTGATCTGCATTTGCTTGAATCGGTACATGCAGGACCCATAGATACTGAGGACTGTAGTTTCAACAAAATGCTTCTGGTCACTCTGCCTTCCACCAGCTCCGCACACATCCGAGCGCACGATGTGCAGTGGAAGACTGTGACCTCCAGAGCCCACGGACCTGAGCTTCAATTCCAGCTCCACTTCTGTGGACCAGTTACTTCTCTGAGGTCCATTCTTCTCATCTGCAAAATGGGAAAACAACTTTTCCTCAGGCTGCTGGGAAGATTAAACAAGATCATGATTCAGAGAGCTTAGTATGGTATGCACATAACGCGCTTAACAAATCTGGGCCCCCCTTTCTGTTCCTCTTCCAACCCTCACCCCCTCACTACCTTCTCTGTGTGGGTCCTCCTCCCAAAAGTCAATATATTTCTGATTTAAGACTTGACCTCTCTGAGTCCCACCTTGGCGACTCTTGATTTGAATGTAGATATTCTACATCTCAGCATAGAAGAAAAGGTGGAGTTGAAATTTATACCAGGGACAGATCCAGGTTTTAGGGGTCCTGGAGCCTCTACAATTTGGGGCACCTTCTTACAGAACTATAAATTCTAAATTCAGCTCAGGGTCTTGGAAGGTGCCTGGGCAAGTGAGGAGGCCTGGAGCTAAAGTTTCACTCGATTCTCAGCAAATCCCCTTTGATCTGTCCATGTTAGAATTTCACACACAGTAGGCTGGGCACAGCGGCTCATGCCTGTAATCCCAGCACTTTGGGAGGCTGAGACGGGAAGATTGCTTGAGGTCAGGAGTTCAAGACCAGCCTGGCCAACATGGTGAAACCCGTTCTCTACTTAAATTACAAAAATTATTCTGGCATGATGGCACATGCCTGTAATCCCAGCTGTTTGGGAGCCTGAGGCAGGAGAATGGCTTGATCCTGGGAGGTGGAGGTTGCAGTGAGCCAAGATTGTGCCATTGTACTCCAGCCTGGGCAACAGAGCAAGACTGTGAAAAAAATAAAAATAAAAAGAATTCTACCCAAGTAAGCTGGGGCTTAGGGACCTTTCTGTTTGTGTGCCTCAGAGCCTAGACGCAATGCCTTCTTCCACGAAGCCCTCCTCAGCGCTTTTCTGAAAGCCCTAAGAGCAGAGCCTGGGGAGGGGAGACCCATAGGGCTGGAGGGCAATGCCTTGACCCCTCACCTACGCCCAGGTGCATCAGTTTGGGACGAGAGTGGGGAAAGCCCTGCACTTTGTCAAGGCTGCTCTTGAAATCTGGCCATCATCCCGTCAGAAGCCTCCCTACATGTCCTCTGCCGTGGGACTGAGAGGTCAGCCTGGCCCTCCCTAGGCTGGAGCCAGAAGGCAATGGAGCAGGGGTCCATGGAGGTTGCTAGGCCCACCGGAGCATGTTCAGCTCAGAGACGCAGCTCCCAGCTCCAGGCCTAGTCCCTCAGCCATCTCTGCCTCCTTTTCTTTCTGGTCCTCCTCCCCTCTCCCTCCTCCTCCCTCTTACCTCTCCTCTTCTCTACCCCTCCTCCATCTTTGTCCTCCTCCCCCTCCCCCTTCCTCTCCCTTTCTCCTGCCCCTCTAGGTTCCTTCCCCCTCCTCTTCTCCCTTCTCTCTCCTCCCTCTTCCCCCTCTTCCCTCTTCCTCCTCCTCCCTTCCCTCTTCCTGCTCCTCCCTTCCCTCTTCCTCCTCCTCCCTTCTTCCCCCCCTTCTCTCCCCTCCTCCTCCCCTCCTCCTCTACCTCCTCCCTTTTCCCCCTCTCCAGCCTCCCGGGGATAGCTGGGCTCTGGAGGCCTCTTCTCCCTCTGGAGGTGTCTGCTAGAGTCTAGAGGAGCCCCCATGCTAACACAGGCCCAGCTGGGGCATTCTAGTTATGATGGAGCTGTCCAGTTGCCTGGAAAGGGCTGACAGCAGACACAGCCCTGGTCGGGCAGAGCAAGTCCCCGGCCAGCTGGTGAGGGGATGGGCCCGAGCCAGGTAATTATTGCCTGGTGCAGAGGTCGAAAGCCGCAGAGCGGCTGATGTACTAATGAAACACAAATGGGACATCTGTGTTCAGGAGTTCAGCAAACCATGAAAAGCCCAACTTTGCCAAGAGTTTATGTACTATCGAGAGCAGGGACAGTCCCTCCAGCTAAGGGAGCAGTGCACACACCAGAAGCCATTTTCCCTGCTGCTCCACGCATCCTTTATCTGGGGGTGTGGCAACTTTTTCTTCCCTAGGAAATTATCGGAGCTGGAAGTGTGTTCACCTGCGGAGCGCCCTTTCCTGTAGTTCTGAAAGCCCCGATGCTGGGCCCTTGGATGCACTCCTGGGGAGGGACACTAGCGAGGGTGGGTTTGCCCCCCCCACAGGTCTGCGTCCGGCTTACCGCTTGGTCTGAGCAGATCGGGACCTTCGCCTTCGCCAACAGAACCAGTGTGGGGGCATGCGGACTCGTCAGAAGCCAGAGCCAAGAGGGCCCCAGGAAGGGGCGAGTCCACACATTTACTAAGGGGATTGTCAGAAAGAGGAGTGAGGGGGTGCCTAGAAACTGAGGTTCTCCCAGACCTGCACGCAAGCCCAAGTCCGGCACAACCTCTGCAAGTCACATGCCTGCAGAGCCCCAGGTCACACTCGTAAAATGAGGGCGTGGCTGAGGTCCCCGTGTTCATTCTGACTCAAGCAACAGAAACTGACTCTGTCTTATCTGACAAAAAAAAGAGTCTCCTGGCAGGAAGTGAGGGTGTTTTGTGGACTAGGGGAGGCACTGGGCCAGGAAGCACAGCTAGCCATGGGGACTGGGGCAGCAGGAGGCGGGGCCGTCTTCTGCGGGCCCTGCCCTTCCGGGGCTCAACCCCAGTGCCCACTGCCCTGTGTCTTGGTACCACCGGGTGTCAATTCCCTAATTCTGGTGGGCAGACTCTTTGGCCCACCCACTTGGGTGTCTTTCCAGTGAATGGGTGGGGGATACCCAGGACCTGTCCCTGCACAGGGAGCTAATTCTGGAAGACGGGAAATCGCAGAGAGCCAGCCGGCCACGATGTGAACACTGTGCGACGTGACGTGAAACTGCAAATGGGTGTGCCTGTCTCACTGGGGTCGGAAGCCAGGACAGCCAAGGCCTTAGCCTGGCTCTGCGCTCCTGACTCTGCGCCTCACTCGCAGCCCCCCACTTACGCTGGGGCCATGCTTGAGCTGGGGACCAGTGCTTTAGGAAGCCACATTGCTGTGCCCCGTACTTGCCCTCGGGACACTGCTGCTCCTGTAACCACGATGGCTAATGCGCGCTGGACACTTGCTGGGGGCCCAGCTCTAGCAGCTCCCGGACTGTTTGCTGGGTGCCAATTGTAGGACTGGGGTCTTAGCTGACAGTTGCTGGGGCTCATGACAGTGGGATCGGGACCATCTCCCCACCCCGCCCTGCCACTCCACTAATGGTGGCCAAACAGGGATGGGAGTTGGCTTTCCTGAGGCTGAGGCTGAGTCTGGGCTGTGGGGTCCTCTCCAGGCAGCGGGGCCTGTGAGTCAAGCCATGCTGAAACTGCCCAATGAGCTGAGGCTGCGCTTCCAGCAGGGCCTGCGCAAGTGCTGGTCTTAGAGGGGTCAGAGTGTGGCCCACAGTCAGGAACATGGGGCCAAGAGTGTTTGTTGAGAGACGGATCAGAGCGGAAGGTCAGCAGCGAGGGGGTGGGTTGGGGCCTGGATGGCCTGGCAGGACGAGCGACTCACCTTTCTGGGGCCACTGACCTCCCTCCCGCCTCCACGCCCCGCCCCCACGCCCCTCTCCCTCTCCTTTCCGGTTGGTTGTAATCCCCAGGCAGGGGAGGAGGATTCATGCAGATCATCTTAGGCATTTTCCAGGAAAGGAATTTTGCCAGGCCATGCATTTGACTGAGGCCTGGGGTCACGGGCAACGAGACCACCAAAGGCTGCTTCCTCCTGAGGGGTTAGGAGCCCGTGGTTCTTGGGTGTGAAGCACCAAGGACGGGACTGCGCCTCTTTCCTGATCAAGGTTTTACCAACGCTGTTCCTGTTTTCTCCCCGTCATAAGGAAATGCTGAGAATGCTTTGCAAGTAGATGAGAACACTCACCTGCAAAGCTCTTTCGTAAGCAGGTGTGGCGGACGCTCTTGTTGCTCACTCCAAATCCACTCCCCCGCTTCCCTGCTGGCGGAGTCTGATTTGCTTAGGCTCCACTCTCTTCCACCTGGCCGGGCTTCAGGTGAGTTGTGTTTAGTCTATGGTTCCCATTCGCCTGAAACTGAAGCTGGTCTGAGGTTGGCCACTTCAGGGTCTTTTGTGCGTGAGGTCATGAAATCTCTCAGTATTTAAACTTCTTTTTTTTTTCCCATAGGTTACTGGAGTATAGGTGGTGTTTGGTTACACGAGTAAGTTCTTTAGTGGTGATTTGTGAGATTTTAGTGCACCCATCACCTGAGCAGTAAACACCGTACCCTATTTGCAGTCTTTTGTCCCTCACCCCCTTCCATTCTTCCCTCCAGTCCCCAAAGTCCATTGTATCATTCTTATGTCCTCATAGTTTAGCTCCCACCTATCAGTGAGGACATATGATGTTTGGTTTTCCATTTCTGAGTTACTTCACTTGGAATAATAGTCTCCAGTCTCATCCAGGTAGCTTTGAATGGTGTTACTTCATTCTTTTTTATGGCTGCATAGTATTCCATCACATATATATATATATATATATACACACACACATATATAAATATATATTTATATATATATATATATATATATATACACACACACACACCACAGTTCTTTATCCACTCATTGATTGATGGGCCACTGGGTTGGTTCCATGATTTTGCAGTTGTAATTTGTGCTGCTATAAACATGCGTGTGCAAGTATCTTTTTTGTATAATGACTTCTTTTCCTCTGGGTTATGTACCTAGAAGTGAGACTGCCGGATCAAATGTTAGTTCTGCTTAGTTCTTTAAGGAATCTCCACACTGTTTTCCATAGTGGCTGTACTAGTTTACATGCAGTGTAGAAGTGTTCCCCATCACTGCATCCACGCCAACATCTACTGTTTTTTTGTTTTTTGATGATGGCCATTCTTGCAGGAGTAAGGTGGTATCTCATTGTCGTTTTGATTTGCATTTTCCTGATCATTAGTGATGTTAATCACTTTTTCATGTTTCTTAGCCATTTGTATATCTTCTTTTGAGAATTGTTTATTCATGTCCTTAGCCCATTTTTTGATGGGATGTTTAAACCTCTGAGTTGGTGTTTCTGTTGCTTGTGGCCCAAAGCCCCCCAGTTGACCCCACATATGAAGGGAAACTTTCTGCTTTTGTGGGAGATTCATACTATCTGTATGGAACGCTGCACGGTTACAAACAGGTTCCATGGATGCTGTCACCTTTGATCCCATGGCAGCCCTGAAGCAAGGGAGGTGTGGCATTGGCTCCCTGTCTCAGATGAGAGCAACTAAGGCTCAGGACAAAGAGCAACATGGTGATAGGGCCAGAACTTCAACTCAGGAGGGAGGATTGGAGGGCTTCAGGGGACAGCCCCAGGTTTTCCTGTGATCGGACAGCTGAGAGTAACATTGAAGCCACTCGCAAGCTGGAGAAAACCACACCAGGCTTTATGCAACCCCAGTGTGTGCAGCCCAGCCCAGCACTGATGCAGGGAGGTAGCAATGAACCTCTTTCATCGTAACAACTGCAGCATTTCTTAACGTGTGCTCTGGACCAAACCCGATGCATGTTCTCACTAATCCACGCAGAGTTCCTAGAAGGCTGTCCTTACGTTGCTCACATTCTTAGATGAGGAAACTATGGTTGAGAAGAGTAAGTGGAAGCTTCTGAGCTGGGACTCAGTTCTGTCAGCTGTTGCATCACTGTGCTAAATGGAAACACGGCGTCTCCATCCAGGAGGCAAACGCACAAAGCTCATGCGTGGCACAGAGCGCTTGCCCCGACCTGGGATGAAGCGCGGCTAGCGCATTCGTAGTTGAGCAGGCACGTTCTTTGGTGGCGCCCTGGGCCCTGGGCAGTGAGTAGCTCATGGTTGGGACCTTGCTTCAATGGCTCCAGCACCCTGAGACCTGGCATAGTGCCTGGGACTCAGGAGGTGCTCCCCTGGTGTTTGTTGAATGAATGAACAAATGTCTGTGTTTGTGGCTGAGCTATCCAGAGCAGTTGTTTAGAAAGTGAACATCCACCGTCGGCCTTTGGATAGGGGCATCTCATATGGCAGATGTAGAAACAGCCCAGGGAAGGTTTAAGATCGTGCTGTGTGTTGGGGAAGGGTCAGGATAGAGTTCAGGCCTCCTGACATGCAGGCCAGGCCAGGCCTCCATGTTTTATTTGTAGGAAATACCACGTGGTCAGGAGCTATGTGGGGAGGGGAGGGAGGTAGTGAGTATGCGTGTCTGGGGAGGGGAGAGGGGAAGGATGCGGAATACTGAGCAGGACTGCATCCGAGAGGGGTCCCGCCAGAAGCTGCTGTCCGTCTCAGGGCAAGATATCCTTCAGCTACTGCCCTCTGCCTTGCTCAGGGCAAGAGGTCCTTCAGCTACTGCCCTCTGCCTTGTCACTGCTCTGGGCCAACTCGACAGAGTGAGTAGCCATATTGGATGTGGAGTTACCATCAGTGTCTGGCCTCTCTGGCCAGCGTACCGAGTATGTCAGGGAAGGGAACATTTATTGCACTTCTAATCCCAGGCTGCTGAGCCTTAGGGGTCTAGGGGTTGAATCTGAAGCAAAGAGATGTCGCAACAGTCTTGCCCTGAGGTTGAGAGAGGGTGGGCTGGGATGGGGGTTCATGGGGTTTCCCTGCCTCAGGAGTCCCCCGGCACCCACTCAAGCTGGCAGGACCAATGTGAGAGGCTCCGTGGGGCTTGACTTTGTACTGCCAGCAATGAACTTTGCTCAAAAGTGCTCTGTAGGCAGAAAGAGGAGTAGCAAAACGGCTTTCATGCGCTATTTCAGGATTGCTGGCCCTGAACATTTATCACTTACTGATGCATATAATTTGCCTGATGACTCAGTTTCATATATTTTAGTTTCCAAAGATAAACAGTTTTGCATATTTCCTGCAAATGGGGGTTATATTTAATAATCTCTGGGTAGGAGGGTTGGATGCGGAGGACAGGGAGTTAGAGGAAGGCAGAGGACTTGGGTCGGGGCAGCCTGGGCTGAGCCATCTGGAGGCTTGGCCTGTGCTTAGAATCTGGGCAGGAGGTGGCTTCAGTCTGCAAGACTTACAGGACGGGGTGCAGAAGGCTGACAAAGATGAGGTCGCCTTTAGAGGGGTTGAATTGAATGAATACAGGCTTTGGTGCCTGGTTTTGAGGTCCAACTAGGCTGGGCATCAGGGTGGAGCATGGGGGTCTTCCGCCAAGGCCAATCAGGCTCACCTTTGACCACACATTACAGACCTGGCCCTGGCAGGCCTTCTCATCAGCCCTGCTCACAAATAGGTTAGCCTGAGAGCAGCAATGTGTTGCGTCCATCTTTCCCCTTGAAGACACTCGGAAGCTTGCATAGCACACTAGGGTCTGGTGTGGAAGCCCCAGGAGATAATACTGTCCATATCACAGCCAAGCTGGGTAACAGTCCCAGTTCTGTTACTGATTTGGGTGCGACTTTGGACAGAGAGTTTAATCTTTTTGAATCTCGACAGTAACATTGACCTTACAGGGCTTCTCAAAGGCTGGAATGATATAGTACATGTAAAATCATGTAGCACAATGCTGGGCTCATAGTAGAGGCTCACTAAATGCTTCTCTCCAAAAATGTGTGTTAAGATACTCAGGGTCATTAAAAATTGTTGCTATAGGTTTCTATCCTGAAGGAGTGACTGTCTAGTTGAGTAGGCAGAGCACATCATCAGGGAAGTCAGGCTATGATAGCCAAAGAGTGGGTCTGATTCAGTTGTGGTACTGAATCAGACGCTGGGTGGTAAGTGTCAGAAACCCAGTACAAATGGCTTGAGTAGATTCTTATAATCCAATAGGCCAAGGGTAGCTGGCTTCCACTACATCTGGCTGCAGGACCCCAAGTGACATTCTTGGGGCCTAGTCTTGTGCTTGCTGTCTCTAGGAGGGCTCTGTCCCTTGTGGTGCCAAGATAGCTGCTGGAAGCTTCAGGCTCACAGCCACCTTCTTAGAAGCAACAATGGAAATGAATGCTTCTCCTCCCTTCAGCTCAGCTGAAAGGCTTAGCAATGACTCTCATTGACTCAATTGCTGGCTTGGCTCACATGCCCATCCTTGAACCAATACCTATGGCAAAGGGGTGCCCAGGTGGAGTGAGTATAGATTGTATTCTTGCTCTCAACTCCTCAGTCTCCTTGTCTGTGAGAAGACCATACATCTCCTCCCATACCTCATGCCTGGCAGTGCCTCCTGTGGGAGGAATGTATCTGCCCTCTCCACTAACCTTGAACTTGGCATGTGACTTGCTCTGGCTCACAGCGTGTGAGCAGATGTGATATGCACCATGTCTGAGCAGAAGCTTTAACATTACAGGTTCCCACCAGCTTTCTTGCTCTTTTCCTTTTTCCTCTAGAAGGGGCTGTCCCAGATAGAGACTGCTCCTTCAGCCTGGACCCCAACTATGAAAAAGCCATGTGGAACAGAGCTGCAGCTAACGTGAAGTCTGTTTGAAATGGGTACCAGAGACAAATGTTTGCTGCTGGAAGTCACTGAGATCTGGGGATCCTTTCTTACTGCAGCATCTAGCAGAAACTGACTGATACACAGAGGGAATGGGTACTGGGTGGGTGGAAACAATATATATGCCCCAGCGAGGCAGACTCCGAAAGATCTGTGAATTCAGAGAGAAACACCCCATGCCTGGCTTAGGGCTTGAAACAGGAGGCAGGAGATTGAGGATGTTGGTTTTTGGTGAACTTACTGGGCTCGCTGAGGCAGTGCAACACCTGTTTCTCTGGGCCATTACTACACAGATCAGATTGCGAGTCTTGCCCTAGATTCAGCATTCTCTGAGAGTTTCCTTAAGACACAGTCTTGATCATATTGCTTTCTTGCTTAGAATCCCTCAGTAGGTCCCCACTGCCCCAGGATAAAGTCTAGACCCCCAAGCATGTCCTGCGTGGCCTGCCTTACATGTCTGATTCTGGGCATTCTAAGTGCTAGTGAGCCACAAAGTGTGCACGTCCTGGTGCCCAGCCCATCTCCACTGCTGCCCCAGGGGCAAATCCACATCACCCCTTAGCGGGACTAGGGCTAGTGCCTCCTGACTAGAAGGCTTCCATTCAGCTCCCTTCCAGTTCACCCTCCACCCAGCCACTTCTCAAATGTAAATGCCATCTTGTTGCCATCCTACTGCCATGTCCACAATAAATCCAAACTCCTTCTGGAGTGCATGGGGCAGCTTGTATTTTCCCGAACTGACCACATCTGTATTCTCTTCTTACAATGTGATGCTGACACTCCTCCTATGGAGGGGCTCCGTGTCTCCTCCCCTCGGTGTGGGTGGGCTTGTGACTGCGGTGAAAAAGACACTCCAGAGGCGGGATCATGAGAGGTGACATGACTTCCACCTGGCTGTCTTGGGACACTTACTCCTGGAACCCAGCTACCTGCCAGGAGAAACCTCGAGCAGGCTGTGTGGAAAGGAAGGCAGGTCTTTGACCACAGCCGAAGCCAGCATGAGCATGAGCTGCCTGGGAAGTGACCTCTCCAGCCCCCATCCAGCTACCCTAGCTGACTCCACGTGGAGCTGTTGGTGAAGCAGACTGATAGATAAAGGTGCCTTCAGGAAGGAGAGAGAAGGGGAGGGAGAGAGCTGGCGGAGAGGAGCGCCATTTCCCATGCTCTTACTGTATGCATGGCCGCCTGAACACAGGATGCCTTTCTTAAGAGAGAAACTGAGGCTCCAAGAAGCCAGCTCTTTTATTTGTGGCCACCCTGCTGGCAAGGTGATACCTATGGGTGAAGTCCAGCTCCCCTAGGAGGCCCACCCCCTCTTTCTGCCCATTTAGATCCTTCTCTTCCTCTGCAGATCTTGGACTCAGGGAACCTCTCAGCTGCCTTGTGAGTGAGGAAGTGTCCTGGCCAGCCCCTCTGCTCCAGTGACCTAGTGGACTCTTTCTTCTTGGGTGTTTTTGCTAGACGGGTACCATGGGAGAGGGCACTGTGGTGGGCAGGGACCTGTGGGGCTCCTAGTCAGGGGGGGTCAGCCAGCTCCCAACTCTGCCCTGCAGTCAGATTCCCATGTGGTTGTGGTCTCCTTGAGAATGGGTTCTGGTTCCCGCTGGAGCCAGTAGTGTAAGGTGGAGGAAGATCTTAAGGTCCAAGTGTTTCCATAGCAGTGAGACCAAAGAGGAGGACAGAAAGCTCTGGGAATCCAGCAGGAAACAAGGACCGTCACTGCCCATGCAGAGCTGGTCTGGTCCAGGGTGACACACAGACACTATAGTGTGATTAGTGGATGCTCAGTGTCCAAGATCGGAGACCCCAATCCTCTGTGGACATCCAGGAAGGCTTCTCAAGAGAAGGAGGCAGCTGTGTGACTCAGATTCAATGGCCTTGGGCATGGTAGTCGAGATTAGTCCACCTCTCTGAGCCTCAGCAACATCTGAACTGGTTTCAAAGTCTGAGTAGGAGGCAACCACAACAAAGGCGGTGAGAAAGAGGTTCTGGGCAGAGAAACTGCTTGGGGGTATATGGGGAATCAGGTTCCAAGTGCGTGTGGGCAGGAGATGGGGCTGGCACTGGGTCTGGCCCAATGGGGTTTGGACAAGGTGTGAGCATCAGCTGGGGACTTGGTGGCTGCATCACTTGTGTACATCTGCATATCTGAAAGACGAGGCTCAGTTGGTCTACAGTGATTGCCTATTAATTATGATGGGACCCACTGGTCCCTCTCTCAATGAGAGTTTGGTTTGGCTGTGTCTTCACCCAATTCTCATCTTGAATTGTAACTCCCATAATCCCCACATATAGTGGGAGGGACCCGGTGGGAAGTAATTGAATCATAGGGGCGGGTTTTTCCTGCGCTGTTCTCATAATAGTGAATGAGTCTCATGAGATCTGATGGTTTTATAATGGGCAGTTCCCCTGCACACGTTCTTGCCTGCCACCATGTAAGACATACCTTTGCTCTTTCATGACATTCCACCATGATTGTGAGGCCTCCCCAGCCATGTGGAACCGTAGATCCATTAAACCTCTTTTTCTTTATAAATTACCCAGTCTTCAGTATTTCTTCATAGCAGTATGAAAATGGACTAATACAGGACTTATCAAGGGCACATTTGGATTCTGCTAGAAAGATGTGCACTTGCCCCTGTGACTTCCTTTCCACCTGGCAGATCACCCAAGGCAGGTGGAGAGTTTTACATTCCTGAGTGGGGCATGGCAGGAATCAAGTCGACATCCCCAAATGGGGGCAGTGCTGTCTTTTCCATTCTTGTTTTGGGTGTCCTGGAGATGCTGGGACTGAGAGGTGGACTCCAGGCTGACCTGCCAAAGCTGTGGTGCCCCAGGCCTGGGAATGGCAAGGTCTAGGCAGGACGCCTGGCCACCGGGCCAGGGAGAGTTGGAATAAACGGTTTTGTGTTCCTAGACTGACCCCGCATTAGTCTGTGCAGGCTGCAATAACAGAACATCACAGACTGGGGAGCTTATAATAAACTCAGGCATTTATTTTTCATGGTTCTGGAGGTTGGGAAGCCCAAGAACAAGGTGTCAGCAAATTCTGCTTTGGGTGAGGGCCCACTTCCCGATTCATAGAAGGCGCCTTCCTGTTGTGTCCTCACATGGAGAAACAAGGGCTGGAGACCTTTCTGGGGCCTCTTATAAAGGCACTGGTCCCATGGATAAGGGCTCCACCCTCGTGACCTAGTCACTCCCCAAAGGTGGGAGTCATACCACCACCTCGGGGGTTAGAATTCAACACTGAATTTTGGTGGTGGGGGTTGGGCATACATATTCAAACCATTTCAGGCCTTCCTGCCCTCCTGCGTCCATCGCCTCGTGGGTAAGTTGTCCCGTGCCCTAGCTCAGTGTGGCTGGGAAAACCTTGGAGTCCAGAACGTGGAGTGAGGCTGAGCTGGGGCTGGAGCTGGGCTTTGCCACTCGGCAGCTGGGCCTTCCAGGGCTGATGTCTCTACTTACGAGCCTCAGTCTCCTCACTGTGGCCACGGAGGTGGGCATGTGTGCCCGGTGGAGCTGCTGGGAGAGCTGAGGAGAGGATGACAGGCCTGCGGTGGCCCCAACAAGCATGAGGGCCTCTCCTCACCATTGTCGCCTTCTTCCTCATGGACTTATCGTGACCGTATTCACTGCTTTTCTCTGCCTTTGTTCTCTTTTCAAAATCTTTTTCACCTAAGAGCTGTCAGAAGAGCTGGGTCCCTCCTCTCCCTTCCTGGGTCCCCCACTACCCCTGTGGTGTAGAGTGTGGGGGACTCAGAGCGAGTCTGGCCTCTGCTTTGGGGCCTGGTGAAGCCTGATTCGTTGCTGTACGTCCAGTGCTAGCAGAAGCCTGGCACAGAGAAAGCGTTTGCTTGAGGCTTGCTGGATGAAAGCCTGAGCTGAAGTCTTCTTGAGAGGTGGGAGCTGGGACCACACTGTCAGCTGCATGAAGGGACCCCCTCGAGTCATCCTGCTTGGCAGCACCCAGACATTCGTGTGGCACTCCTTCTGTTTGGTCCTCCGTGGACCTGGAGCAAAATGACCCATCTCATCTAAATCCAGGCTCTTGCTCCCTTTTCAGACCCTGCCCAGCTGGCTGCCCCCATCTCCAGCCTCCCATAGGCTCAGTCCCACTCAGGGCCTGAGCCACTGAGAGTCTGTCCTGGGAGGACTCTGGAAACTCCCTCCCCCTGCCAAGTGGGCCCCCAAAGCCCCTGCTGCCCATGAATTTGGGTCCTCATGGGAAATGGGGGTTCTGCTGGCAGCCTCCCTCCCCAGCCCACCCCAGCCCTCGCTCCTGAGCCCCCAAGCCTGCTGCCCATCATGC
The DNA here is from genome assembly GCA_963573385.1 of Cacajao melanocephalus. Lineage (NCBI taxonomy): Eukaryota > Metazoa > Chordata > Mammalia > Primates > Pitheciidae > Cacajao > Cacajao melanocephalus. Next base: position 8,071 of record CAUYLG010027376.1, on the reverse strand, counting down.
GGTCATGGGCTTTTGACAATGACATCTTTATATACTTTTTTCTTCTGACTGTAAAATGAATATGGGTCCATGGTGCAAAATTTGGAAAACACACAAAATGACAAAGAAGAAAAATTTGTGGCTGAATTTTGGCGGCTGAATTTGTGCTATAAATGTGTCTCTTTGCCTTGCCTAGTTCTGTTTCTGAGATTTCCTCAACTTTGCCTGCTTAGCCGTCTATTGAGTTTAGAATTTTTTAGTCGTACTTTTAACTTGTTAGGCCCTTTCTCAGTCTCTGGTTGTTCCTTTTGTTGTTATTATTTCACTATCATCCTTTTTTTTTTTTTTTTTCAACAAATGCAGTACCTTCTATTAGTTCTGCTGCTGTGTCCTTCCATTATTTTTTTCTTCAGTCTTTTATCTTTCTGTGAAGGGCTTTTTTTCCAATCTGGTGATCACATCTGGCGATCCTTGGCTGCCCTAAAGATATTTAAGTGTGAGGCACTAAAAAGCTGAGCAGGAATGTTGGGTCCGAGGGCTGGGGCTTGTAGACTGATGTTTCTCATTATGGGATGGTTTGATGGCAATCTGGCCATTCTCTTGTGGGGAGGGTCCCCCAAATGTCCGTATCTGTAGATCTTTTCTCTTGGACTAGTTCCTCAAAGGACACTCTCCAAATCTCATACAGGGCGTGGGAGTTGTGTGTGTGGAGGAGACGGTGATATATAAACCTGGCTGCCAAGATTCTGAACCAAGTGAGGAAAGAGACCTGAGGCTTCCCCTCCATGTTCCCACTTCTGGCTTTTTCTTAAAGCCTCTATTTTCAGTAGGGTCTTCGCTGGGCCTGGGGTTGTTGAATATACAATCTAGTTCATTTTCATCACAAGATAAGCTTTATTCCAGTCTTCTACTGGGGTGGAAGGGGCAATTTCATAGGTGCCCCAGGTTGGAATCAGGGAGGAAATCTGGTGGTAGGATGATCAATTAATCCTGGTTTGCTTGGGGCTGGCTGTCCTACTTTTAGTACTCAACGTTTTGCATCCTCCCCATCCCCTCAAAGTCCCAGGCAAACTGAGACAGTTGGTCATCCTATTTGGTGATCCTGCTGCTGCTTCTGCCTACCTTCCAACAATCCTCCTGTCTTCAGCCCTACCCCACTCTCCAGCATTCAGACGTCTTTGATTCTTCTATCTCCTCAGCTTTTCTGGAGTGATATGGGGGCTAGGGGACAGGCTTGCTTCTCGTTGCCCACCCTCCTCCCCACCCCTGGAAATCAATTAAGTTTTAGCTCTCTGGACTGCTGAGTCAATTACCACTGATCTATCAACTGTCCATCTTCCAGAATTTTGTTGACGTCTCTCATCTCCTGGTTCATCTTTCCTGTGTTCTTTGTCCTTGTGGGTTGATAGCTCTTTTGTTCTGTTACCATCCCTTGGGTGGGCTTCCTGAACCCAGAGTGAAGGCGTGTGTCTCATCTGCAAGTCTTTCTGTGTTTCCATTTGAGCCACCATCAGCTAGACTGGCTGCTCCTTCCTCCCAGCCCCACTCCCCAGAGCTGAGTATTGTGTAACACTAAGACTCTTCTAAAACCATCGTTCCATGGCTGTTGAATTTTCGCTCTATATTTAAATGAACCAAATCTCTGCCACCTGTGCTTTCACTCTACTTCTTTCTTTTGTGGGTCTTTATGGAAACTGGATGAATTTGATGAGAGTCATTTTTTCATGGGTGCTATATTCCCAGGGTTTTTCATGTTTGAGAACATCTCCTGTTACCATGATATTCCAAGGGGGTATTTTCAAGTTATAATCTCCTGGTCACACTTTGTCACTCTAGAGCCCTGCAGCTATTTCTCTGGAGCTGCGTGGCATTGAACATGGATGTAGAGGTCTTTGGCCAGTTAGCTTTTTCACTTTGTGACTGATTTGCTTTTTCTGTCTTGACCTCCAAGAACTCATTTTTATCCGTGATGTCCTATAGTTTAACCAGGCAGTGTTTCAGTGTTCAAGGCTCTCCATTAAGTTTTTCTTGAACATTGTATGCATATATTTTTGATCTTTTGGAAGTTATCCATTTAAGAGAAATCGTCTTGTATCATTTCTTTACATCTTCTGTTTAATTTCTTGGATTCTTTACATTGGGGACCCAGATTTCTTACATTGTCCCATCCTTACCAGTTCTCTATATGTCATCATTTTTTTTTTTTTTTTTTTTTTGTGAACGTGTTTCACTCTGTTGCCTAGACTTGAGTACGGTGGCACGATCTTGGCTCACTGCAAACTCTGCCTTCTGGGTTCAAGCAATTCTCCTGCCTCAGTCTACCAAGTAGCTGGGACTACAGGTGCCTACCACCATGCCCAGCTAAGTTTTGTATTTTTAACAGAGATGAGATTTTGCCATGTTGGCCAGGCTGGTCTCGAACTCTTGACCTCAAGTGATCTGCCCACATCAGCCTCCCAAGTGCTGAGGTTACAGGCGTGAGCCACTGCACCTGGCATCTCTATGTCATCTTATCTCTACTTACTTTAATCTCTTTATTCCATCTGCATTCACCAGTTTTCTCAAGCTTTTCCACTGTGTCAAGAATTTTGCTTTTAAGAAAGTCTTCTATTCCTCGTTTGGAAGGTAGTGGTTGCTCTTGTAGCACCGTTTGGCTTCCATCTGTACCGTTAGGTCTGAGCAATGTCCTTGTTCATCTTTTCCTGTTGTTTTAGTGTCTTGTCTTTGTGCTTCTGCTTTATTGAGTTCCCATTCTCATTCATTGTTCAATCATGAGGAATCCTTTCTCTTCCTCGAGTTACGCTTTCTGTTAGGTCAGAATTGCTTCTCCATGTCTCCCTTCCTCTCTCTTCTTTCATTCCTGAGGACTGCTTGCATTCATGGTGCTTTTCAAGTTGTCCCATTGGAATGGACTTGGGTACAGGCCTATGGGCGTGTGGGTGGCCCCGGCATAGGGGAGATGGTTCAGCAAGGGAGCAGGGGCTCTTTGTCAGGCTCAGGGGCTCCTCTGCTTCATCTGAGGGAATGTTAAATGCCTTCTGCCAGTTTGTATCCTTGGTTCATGGTGGGCTTCAGATGGCTCCCCAGTCTGGTAAAGCCCTGGGAACTCCTTCTGCTGGTATGTTGTCCTGCTGAGTTTCAGGTGGGCTCTGGGGGATCCGGGCAGGAGAGAGTGACATGTGGTCTTGGCGGGTAAGGGTCTAAAGGAAAGCCTGGCAGGGATAGGAAGAGGGGCCCAGGGACCAGGCAGTTGGATGCTGGGGCCCCAGGGTGATGTGCAGCTAACAGGGAGCAGTGGCCATCGTCCAATCTGATGTTGAACATTTTAAATATATGCCAGGCGAGGTGGCTCATGCCTATGATCCTAGCACTTTGAGAGGCTGAGGTGGGTGGATCACCTGAGTTCAGGAGTTCAAGACCAGCCTGGCCAACATGGTGAAATCTTGTCTTTACTAAAAATAAAAAAAATTAGCCAGGTATGCTGGCCGGTGCCTGTAATCCCAGCTACTCAGGAGGCTGAGGCAGGAGAATTGCTTGAACTTAGAAGATGGAGGTTACAGTGAGCCGAGAGGGCACTACTGTACTCCAGCATGGGCAATGGAGCAAAAACTCCATCTCAAATATACATATATATATACACACACACACACACACACACACACACACACACACACACACATTTTAATATACTCCTGCGTGGGCCCCATCGCTGAGAAGTCAGGGTGGCCATGGACGGCCAGCAGCCTGGCATGTGCAGGATCTGAGAGGAGGGTTCTCACACAGGTCCAGGAGCTGTGGGGAAGCAGAGGACAGAGCCCAGCCCACGGACTCCTGATGCGCTGGGCAGGCATGCTGAGCGCTAAGACTGGCCCCTGCAGGGTACGTGGCTCCACGCCCTCCTGGTGCTCTTGGACCTCAGGTGACACCATCCACCCTGTGAGGACACCTCAAGCCTCTGCAAGGCTGGGGAGGACCACAGGGTCATTAGTGGGCTGGGGGAAAAGGACCAGTCTGGGGACAGAGGGATGGTCACCACAGGGATTCCCCTGATGCAGACCCCAGCTGCTCAGATTGCAGGGGCTTAGGGCAGACCTTGGACTTAGATGCTTTTCCACTGGGAACTGATTCCAGACCCTCAAAGGGAATGGAGTGCCTCCTGACAATGTTCCCCGTGGTCCCATTTTTATCCTGTAGCACTATTGCCCTGGGCTGGAACTGCCTCACCTATGAGCTTCCTGAATGCAGGCGCCATATCTCATTCACCCAGTGCCTGGCACACAGTAGGTGCTCATTAAATGACTTCATTGACAATAAACAGGTCTTCTTATCTTCACTGGCGCCTCTCCACATCCCCCCCGCCACACTGAAGCCCACATACACAGGGGCACACCTTTAGCAAGCGAGCAATTTTAAGGCTAATGGGATTCATTCATAATTACATAGTTAAGTAGAATTTATGTTTGGTGGAATTAGCTGGGCTCCCTGAGGGCGGCATACACCAGAGAGAGAGAACCTCTGTTTCAAAGTCCCGTCTCCCTATGGAAAATAGTTTGTCATTCTTTTGTGGCAATGGTTAAGAGCTCCTAGAGGCACGCGGATGCTTATTTACTGATCCACAGATGACGGATGGTATATCCCTGCTTTGTTTGGAAGGGAAAACTTGAACAGCTTGTCTGCACCTCTCCACTCGGACATTAAATCAACATGGCTCTATTAGTGGCCTTGGGATGCCAGCTGAGCTGTCTCTGAGCCTGTCACCGTGATGTCTTCATCTGTAACCAGAGCAGACGTGAGCTCCTGGCAGCTTCAGGAGCTGACAACAAATCCAATTAGCTCCTCTCCATGGCGCCGCAGTGCCACTGCGAAACGGCCTGATGGGGAGGGTGGCTGCAGAGCCCCACACAGTAGGACACTCGGGGAAGCAGAGAGAGGGAGAGGGAGGAAGGGGAGGAGAGACAAAGGGACCACGCTTAATTGTTGGAGCAACTTTCAGCATGATTGGAGAGATGCTTATGCCAGGCTGGCCTGAACTGGGCCAGACCCTTGGGCTCTCGGATGGCTGCGAGGCCGCCAAGAGCCCAGCTGATAGTCCGTCCCTACCTTGAAACCTTGCTTGACTTTGATGGTGGCTCTCTTGAGGAGGCAGTTAAGTATCATGTTCCCTTCCTCCTCTGCCACCTTCCAGCTTCTTTCCCTGGTTCTGATCTCTGTTACAGTCCGGAAACAAACTGGAACTCTGGGTGCTGGTGGGAGGGGAGGTTTGGTATTCCTCTTGGTCAAGGGTGGTGCCCAAAGACTAGAGCAGATGTGAGCAGATGGACTTCGGCATGCAAGCTAACAGTCTCTTAGAAGTGAGGTGGGGGTGAGGGTGGGTGTGTGGTGACAGCAGTGGGGTGGTTGGCGTGGGGAGCACAGAAGGGCAGTGAGGTCAAAGCTCACAGCTTCCAGCATCCAGTGGGAGTAGAGGAGGAGAGGCCTCCGGGATGCTGAGGCTTGGCTGTTTGCTCTGTGTTTAGATCCTGGGGACGTTGGGGCGTGGGGTGGAGAAAGAGGACATCTGAAGAAAGCCCAAACTTAAACCAGCTCGAGGAATCTGAGAGTTCCCTGAAGTTTCCAAGTTCCTGAGAGGAACACAACATTAACGGTTTCTTGGGCCATTTATTTCCTAAGAACGACTCCCCTGTAAGCCACGGGATGCTTCCAGCCATGCGCCAGCCCCGGATGCCCTTTCTGGAGTCAGGCGTTCTCTGTGCTCCAAGAATAGCCAAGGAATGGTTGAGAAGAGGGAGGTGGGAACTGGAACAGTCTCCTTGAGATCTCTGGGATGAGGATGTGAGGGTTTGGAGGAGAGGGGCAAGGAAAGGGGGAAGGAGAGGAAGAAGTAACTGAGCCCCTGAATGAATGCTGCCTCTGAATGCTGACATCTGGCCTGCAGGCTTCTACTCTACTGCCCCCTTGGTAAAGGGTGGAATGATGAGGGCAGTGCTCTGAAAAGGGGGTGGGAGGCAGGTAGGCTGTAGTCAGGAGGCCGTGACCCTGATTGTTGTCTAGCGGGGGCCATACTTACCCTCTCTGAGCCTCTAGTTCACTCATTTGTAGAACGGGAAGAGGAGCACCATCCTTGCAAGGCTGCCGGGAGGGTGACACAGTGACAGTACCTGGCAGGTTCTCACATCCATTCCTTCCCTCCCTCTTTCCCTCCCTGGAGTTTCTGGACACCTTTTTGCCTCGCATCTTCTTGGTTCTTTGAGGAGCACTAAGGTGGGGAAACAGCTCCCTGCAGAGGGATCCACACTTGAGCCTCGCCTCAAGAATGCCTCTGGAGTTTCACAGCATGAAACGGGCCAGTGTCACATTCCAGGGAAGGGCTCAGTGCACGACTTTCCCGGAGAGCAGGAATTTGCAAGCCTTGCCTGCTGGAGCCAGCAGGACTGTAGTCAATGGCTAATGGCTGGCAGCGCAGGGGTCCCTGTTGCCAGCTCGCCGGTGGGGCTGTCACTTTCTGCCACAACCTGGTGCTGTCTACCTGTAGGGGCTGGCAGCAGCAGGGCCCTTGGGGTGAGTCACAGAGCGGGGAGAGGCAGGGAGGAGGGGAAGGAACCAGGAAGTAGCTTTTTGATCCTTCTTTCAGTAGCAGGTTGTTGCAAATGTACATTATCATAATCCAACTCATTCCAGATTAATTGGGCAGGATATAGAGGCATCTGGCTGCTGCATACAGCAAGCAAAGATTCAGCGTGCGCTGGATCACCGGACGGCTTTTGGAACCAGCCCCAGCGCTGCCAGGCACAATTATTTTCAGCAATGTCTTTCTGCCATTGAAACTTAGGACTGTGGACTTTGGCATGCAAGCTAAGTGCCGATTTGCAAGCTCACAAATTGACACAATCCTAGATGCAAGATATTGTACTAGGGCAGGAGTGGGAGCGACACGGGCCCCTGCCCCGGGCCATGCGGTGGTGGGGCATGCCTGGGGGAGTGCTGTGTGTGAGTGTGTGTGGCTGGGGGGCAGCAAAATGAGGATGGAGTAGCCTGGGACCAGATCACAAAGGGTCTTGCAAGCCAACCAAAGGTTTTGTTTGGACTTTAGCCTGTGACAATGAGGGGGACCTCACTCATCTCTGCCACTGGTCCCTCCAAAAAGCCTTGCATGGCCCCCTAACACAGTCAGATGGCCCCATGTGCTTCCTCTGTGGCATTTGATGATGCTGACTATGATTTGTAATCTGCACAGCAACTCACTCCTTACTTGCTGTTACTGTGTGACTTGGAGTTCCTCGAGAGAAGAACCATGTTTTGTCATCAACTGCCTCATACCCAGAGCCATGACGGCACAGTAGACACTCAGCCATGTTCATGGAATTGGCCACCATCCATGGGAGAAATATGAGCAGGGTGGGGAGGGGCTGAGGACGGGGAACCTGGATCAACAAAATCTCATGGGATAAAATGACCACAGTCCAGGTAAGAGATGAGGAGGCCTGAGCTTTGAGTGGGAGACGTGGAAAGGAGGTGACAAAAGGAAAAGATATGAAGGAAGTTGAATTCATAGGATTTGGTCACTCTTCCCTGTGAGGCAAAAGAAGGAAGGGGTCCAGGAAGATTCTGGATTTCCATTTTGGGTGGTAGATGGTGAGAATACAGGCAGGGGAGGAGCGGGCATCCAGGAGTAATGAGTTCAGGTCTGGGTGGACAGCATGTGACTGCTGGGGCGACTGTGGGACGTCCTGGTGGAGAATTTCCATTGGATCCAGGGGTTTGGACCCCCAGGGAGAGGCCTGGGTTGAAGTTCTGTGAGTCATCAGCTGTGGGTATGGATGAGCCTAGGGAGAGGCTGAGAGTTGAGAACGGATGAGGGTGGAGGATGGAAGGCAGCATTTCAGGCTTGGGAGGAGGAGCCTGCTGGGAACTCAGGAAGTGAAACCAGAGAGCTGTGGGAAGGGCAGGTGTGTGCAGTGAGGAGTCAGGGAAGGGCAGGTGTGTGCAGTGAGGGGTCAGGGAAGGGCAGGTGTGTTCAGTGGGGGGTCAGGGAAGTGCGGGTGTGTGCGGGGGGGGGTCAGGGGGATCGGAAGGGGGTCGTGTGGGGGAGGGG
>CAUYLG010027373.1:0-37115 GCA_963573385.1 Cacajao melanocephalus | reverse complement strand
CACTGTTCACAGTAGGAAAGACTTGGAACCAACCCAAATGTCCATCAAGGATAGACTGGATAAAGAAAATGTGGCACATATATACCATGGAATACTATGCAGCCATAAAAAAGGATGAGTTCATGTCCTTTGCAGGGACATAGATGAATCTGGAAACCATCATTCTCAGCAAATTGACAAAAGAACAGAAAACCAAACACCACTTGAGTCCAGTAGTTCAATACCAGCCTGGGCAACACAGAGAGACCCCCATCTCTGCAAAATAACAACAAAAAAATTAGCTGAGTGTGGTGATGCACGGCTGTGGTCCCAGCTACTTGGGAAGCTGAGGTGGGAATGTTGCCTAAGCCTGGGAGGTTGGGGTGGCAGTGAGCTGTGTTTGCACCATAGTACCCTAGCCTGGGTGACAGAGTATGACCCTGTTCCTCCCAAAAGTAAATAAATAAAAAACTAAAAAAAATAGAATCAACATGTCATCAGGATGTGTTCTTTCTGGAGCCTGCCCGCACTACTTGGCGATGGGTCCCATCACCACAGCCTCTGTGTCCACCATCACCTGTCCTTCCCCAACCCTGGCCCTTGAGATCATACTCAGCCCACCTGGATAATCCAGGATAATCCCCCATCTCAATGTCCTTAACATAATTACACCTATGAAGACTTTCCCCACATAGGGTAACATTCAGGGGATCGGTTGTAGACATTTTTGCAGGTCAATTATCTGCACCTACCACAAGCCAGTTTCCTATGGGGGACGTACTTCTGAGAGTGTGGTGGTGAGTGCTGGGGAGCCTGATGGCATCTCATCATCACCCTGCAGAAATACTGGAAATAAGGAACATGTTATTGGAAATTGGAAGAATAGTAATCCTGGTTATAACATGGCACAGAACTTGGCTGAACTGTGTTCTAGTGTTTTGTAGAAGATACAACTTGTGAGTAATGGAGTTGGATATTTAGCCAAGGAAATATCTAAGCATAGTGTTGAAGGGGCAGCTTAGTTCCTCCTCACTGCTTATAGTAAAATGCAAAAGAAGACAGAGGAACTGAAGAAGAAACTCTTAGGCAAAAAGGAACAGAACTTGAAGATCTGAGAGGTTCTCAGCCTCTCTGTATTTCAAAAAGTAAGAAATCTTGTTCTGAAGGAAACACTAAAGGTGGGGCTGTACAGCCATTTGATAAAGAAATCATGGATATGACTCATGGACTTAATCAGCCATGTCAGTGGAAGCCAGGAATAGAGATGGGATTATAGCAGCAGAGACACTGCCCACTTGAACTAAAAGGGGCAGAAAAAACTAGATGAAGCGATGGAAGGCTGTCAGAGTTCTTAGATCCAACAGGACCAGATCATAGAGCAATTTGGCTATGAATGTGCACTATTCTTCAAGGAACGGGAAGAAGGACCCTGAAGGTGATTCAGAGATCACAGGGACACCACCATTTCAGTTCGAATAGGCCGGGAGGCCTCTGACCAAAGCCTAGGCACCACCCTGTAGAGCCTGGGGGGCATGACCCCCAACTGGCAGAGCTGCAGAGGCGGGACTGCTGTCCCAAAAGGTCCAGAGGGCAGAGCATCCAGCCGAATAAGATTATTCTTTAGCTTTAAGATCTAATGATACTTGCCTTGCTAGGTTTTGGACTTGCTTGGGACCTGTCACCTTTCGTTTTTTCCTTTTCTTCGCTTTGGAAATGGGAAACTAGACAAGTTATGTGATTATGTGCCCTACCATTGTATTTTGAATGCATATAACTTGTCTAGCTTCACAGGTTCATGGCTGGAGAGAAATTTTCCTTTGTCCCTCCAGTCTCATCCATATCTGATTTAGATATTTAGATGAGATTTTGGACATTGATGCTGGAACAAGCTAAGACTTTTGGGGCTATTAGGATGAAATGAATGTATGTTAAATGTGAGAAGGACCTAAAGTTTGGGAGGCCAAAAGCAGAATGTTATGGAGTGAATGGGAGGGGTTTGTTCAGGAAGAGCTTTGGATTGCTGAATCCCAGGGGATACTTGTGAGATGACATCAGGCCTGTGGAATCTGCATGGCCAACTGACTTGTGTGTGAGGACTGAGAAGACGGGGTGAGACCAGCTTCACCCTAGTCCTCACCCAATACTTGAGCTCCTCTGGAGATAGTGATGGCAAGGATCAGAGCCGGCCCTCCAGGAACAACCCCCTACAGCTCTGGGTATCTTTCTGTGACCACTCGGAGGAATGAGGTGTGCTAAGTGTGTCAAAGCAGTGGGGAATGGAAGGAAGGAGGCAGTGTGGACCCTTGCTGAGCATGTCCTAGTAGCTGCTTCTAGGAACATCAACATTGAGTCTTTGTGACAGCGCTTGGAGGTACGTAGGCACACCCCTGACTCACAGGGCAGCCACAGACCCAGAGAGGTCAAGCATACACTGATCACTGAAGCTGGGTGTGGGACCAGATTGGCCAGACTCCCCTCTATCACCCCTCATGGGCTCAGAAGCTTCCATGCACACTGTCACCAACCACGCTTGGAGGGCTGCCAGGTCTCCTGGAATTGTCTCTGGGAATCAGGAGGCAAGTTGTTCACAGGTCTGAGTGTGTTTTGCTAGTTGTGCCCGGAAGATGCTGGCTTCATCTATGTGATTGGAGCCCCATGGGCCCTGCTGTGGGGTCAGGGGAGTACTGAGGCCTCTGAAACAAAATTCTCTCTGCATAAACAAAATTTTACATTGCATGTTATTGCTAAACATCACTTGAAGGTCACAGCCACAGGAAAACTCAGGCACCCACACTGACAAGGCTGTGTTTGAAGCAGCCTATGGGACCCCACTGATATATTTTTTTACATTAACTTATTATGATTAGCAATCCCTGGATGCTTCTAATCTGGGAGCACATGGTTATATTCTGTATAATTTATTTCTCCAACCTCTGCCCTTGCAAATTTGAGAGGCACTTGTCAACAGAACAGTAGCAGAACCACACCCACTCTGTCCAGGTGGAGGGGAAGAGCCATGGCCTCCTCTCAGGGCTTCCTCCTGGATGGGCTGGGGCTGTATCTTTGCATGCCTACCCAGAGTCTGGATGCTTGATGGTCTTATCCACAGATCTTCTGGTGCCAAGGGGGCATCCAGAGGGCCTGCAGTTGCCCATGTCTGTCCTACTGGCTATGCATGGTCCCAGATACTATTGATGATGGCAGTGGGCCTTCCATGCCCAGCATCTTTAAACATTTGACCCATCACCACCTTCCTGAAAATCCTTAGCATGGAAGGAAGTTGGGGAGGGGATAGCTGGTGGCCTGAAGCTGTGTGGCTGCCTGGTTGTGCAAAAGTCTTTACAAATGCTTTGGCCTTTGCTCTTCTATCTACAAGTTTTAGAACCAACTTGTCAAGTTCCTTCAAAATCCTGTTGGAATTTTGATCGGGAATTCAACCAACTTATGGAATCTATAGTTCAGTTTGGACAGGAATGACCACTATAATAGTGAGTCTTTTTATTCATGAACATAGTATAGCTCTCCATTTAGTTCATTCTTTATTTTCTCTCAACATTTTTGGTAATTTTCGTTATAAATATCTTGCATTTCTTTTTAGGTTTATTCCTATGTATCTTATGTAAACCAAAAATAAAATTCTAAGACCACCAACCATCTGAATGGACCCCTTGTCTTGGCCAAGGGCATTCCAAAGTCAACCTGAAAAACTAGTTCAGGCCATTATAGGAAGGGGGAGTTGGACATACCTAACTGTACCTTCAACCATTTTGGAATTCAGGCTCAACTCACCAGCATTAACATTAAAACAGAGATTTTAAGACTGATAAAACAGATTCCTTAAATTTGATAGGAAACATTTACAGTCTATTGTCTCTGAAGTCTCCAACCTGGAGGCTTCATCTGTGTGATAAAACTTGGTCTCCATAACCACTTATCACAAGTCAGACATTCCTTTCTATTGATTCTAGGGCTTTAGATGATAACTCAACCAATTGCCAATCAGAAAATCTTTGAATCTGCCTATGACCTGGAAGCCCTTGCTTTGAGTTGTTACACATTTCTAGACTGAACAATATACATCTTATATGTACTGATTGATGCCTTATGTCTCCCTAAATTGTATAAAACCAAGATGTAGTCCAACCACTTTGGGCACATGTTCTCAGATCTCCTGAGGGCTGTGTCACAGGTCATCGGTCACTCATATTTGGCTCAGAATAAATCTCTTTAAATATTTTACAGAATTTGACCCTTCTTTGTCAACACTTATGTTTTATCTCTAATAAATGGCATATATTTTTAAAAAATTACATTTTCTTACTGCTTACTTAAGTTTTCCCTTCTTTTTTCCCTTTGGTTTACTCTCTTTTCTCAGTTTAGGAAACAATTTTGATTGCAGGAAGAGAAGAGAGAGAATTTGCTCTAGTTTTTTTCATATTCTTCCAAATCTCTTGTTCCTTCTCTGAGCTTAAACTTTCAAAATGTAAAAGCCAAGAATTTAACTCCTGTTATCTGTGAGAATGCTTTCCTCAGCTGTGGGGCTAAGAGTCAGGCCAGAGGGTATGAAGAACCCTGGGGAGTAAAACCCCAGGCAGCCTCTGGATGGTGCCACAGTCACACAGCTCACATGTGTGGGAGGGTCTGTGCCTAGGTCTACCAAACCCCAAACCCCTCAGACTTCTCTTACTTCTTGCTGCTTCTGAGGGGTCTATGGCTGCTGGTTTCCCTATCCAGGCCAACAACTGTCTGCCTGGGCCTCAAATGGCAGAAGCTGGGGCTGGTTGGCCCCAACTTTCTCCATTTCTTTTCTGCCTTCTCAAGCAATTTTTGTCTGGAGTAAGAATAGTGTTGAATACAGTGAGTTCAAAATCTCTCTTCAAAGAAGCAATGCTTTTTCAGTATGTTCAGCTTCTATGTTCTTTGTTCTCCATTTTAAAGTTTAACTTCCTCGTTCTTTTCCTCTTGTGGCCTTTAGTTTCAATAAACAACCTTGCTGCCAGCTCTAATCAGTAGTTCATATTTGTTCCACGATGGGAACACCCTGGTCACCTGCTCCATCCTGAGTCACATCTGGTCACCTGCTCTGACCTGAGTCACATTTAGTCACCTGTTCTGTAACATTTTTCCCACCGAAACTGCTCACCCTGCCACTCTGACTCATAACCCTGCTCTCGTTAAAATAGCCAATCGGAATTATCTTAGACTGTGTGGTTCAACCCTCGCCAATAGGGGAATGACACAGCAGTAGGGGTGACCAGCATCAGGGATAAGAACTCCTTCTCCTCCCCCATTCAGGTGTGCTGTCACCATTACTCTGTCTGCAAGACACACCCTTCTAGAAGTAAAAATTGCATTGCTGAGAAAATTTATGGTCTAGTGCTTTTTCTTTTGCATCACCAAAAATCTGCTTCTAACAATTGAAAATATATAAACCCTAAATAAACCAAATAAAACAAAAAAAGTAGTAAATACTACACACTAAGAGAGCTGCCTGTATCCTTCTCAGGGAAGGGACACCCCAGGCAGTTAGGCTTGCATGGCTCTGGGAGCCCAGAGAGTGGACAACTGGCGGTGTGTCCTCAGTCAAGCCCCTTTGTCCTCCAGAAGAAAAGGTTTGACCACATGTTTTCATGGTTCCTTTCATTCTACATTCTTTGTATATGAAGTGCTGAAGGAGAACTAGATTTGATCTCTGTAAAAGTAAACTCAAGAACTCAGGTTAAAGGTGGAATTTTCAGATAACAATATTAACAGCTGATGATTATTGAGTACTTATTATGGGCTTGACAGTTTTGTAAATGCTTTACATGGATGGAGACATTTAATGCTCACAACAGCCTTGTGAGGTCAACGCTATTTTTTATTTTTTTGAGATGGAGTTTCGCTCTTGTCACCCAGGCTGGAGTGCAGTGACATGACCTCAGCCCACTGCAACCTCTGCCGCCTGGGTTCAAGTGATTCTCCTGCTTCAGTCTCTGGAGTAGCTGGGATTACAAGTGCCCATGACCACACCTGGCTAATTTTTTGTATTTTTAGTAGAGAAAGGGTTTCACTACGTTCGCCAGGCTGGTCTCGAACTCCTGACCTCAGGTGATCCACCCACCTCGGCCTCCCAAAGTGCTAGGATTACAGGTGTGAACCACCATGCCCAGTTGAGGTCAATGTTATTATTACTATCTCATTTTATAGACAAGAAAAGAGGCTTGGAGAGGCTCTGAGATGTCCCCACAGTCACACAGGCAGTAGGTGGGAGAGCCAGATTTGAGCAATGATATGAATTTCATATGGCTTAGATACTAGTGTGGGAAATGAACATTAACAAGCAACAATCACAGTGATCTCCAGATGCCGTTGGGAAATGCTGGCCTGCACACACCTGAGTAAGGTCTTGGTGGTGCAGAGCCTGGGAAAATGAGCACTGAGACATTAGCACCTAGCTCAGGCTCATCTGCAAGAGCTATGAATTTTCAGCTGTGTGAGCTTGGGCACCTTACTTCTCCCAGAGCTGAAGACCCTTCCTGACAGAGAGGGTACAAGTGCACTCTGCAAACTTGCTGGCCTGGGCAATGTCCTGGTGGACACGCTCAGTGCCTTTCTCTCTATCTTCTGTCTTCCCACGTGTCTGCTGCCTAATGATGGGGGTCTGCCCCCATCCACCATTCTGAGGCTGGGGGCCACCCTGTCCACCAGCCTGAGGGTAGGAGATGACCTTGCCAGGAGAGGGCTTCACCAGGCGTTACAGGCCTACCCACCGTGTACTTGAAAAGTGGAAAATCAGAAACCCTGTTTTTTTCACAAACTGCACATGCCTCCCTCATCACCAGCACAGGGGATTTGCAGGAAGAGCAGATTTTGTTTTGTTTTGTTTTGTTTTTCTGAGACAGTGTGTTGCTCTGTCTCCCAGGCTGGAGTGTGGTGGCATAACCACAGCTCGCTGCAGCCGTGACCTCTCAGGCTCAAGCAATCCTCTCACTTCAGCCTCCCAGGTAGCTCGGACTATAGGTGCATGCTACCATGCTTGGCTAATTTTTAAATTTTTTATAGAGACAAGGTCTCACTATTTTGCCCAGGCTGGTCTCAAACTCCTGGGCTCAAGTGATCCTCCTGCTTCAGCCTCCCAAAGTGCTGGGTTTACAGGCGCAAGCCGCTGTACCCAGCTAGATTTTAATATTTTATCCAGCTGAATCTTGTTTGGATTTTACTACTCAGCCCTGAAGCACTGCTGGAAAGGGATCAGGAGGGGAGGGGGAAAAGTTAGATTTTGTAGGTCCAAACAGGTTCTTTTTCTTTTTTTTTTTAGAGACAAGGTCTCACTATATGAGAGCTGGTCTCGAACTCTTAGGATCAAGTGACCCTTCTGCCTCAGCCTTCTGAATAGCTAGGACTATAGGAACAAGCCCCCATGCCCAGCACTCCAAACAGATTGTTCTTAAAATAATAATAATTAAAAAAAAAAAACCCAAGCAAAACTAAAAGCAAAAAGTCAAAGAAAGCACTCCATGAGAATGGGAGGCTTGCAGGAATTGTAGGTGGAGGAAGCTGCTATGTCTTGCAGGGCAGAGGCTGCATACAGGCAAAG
This sequence comes from Cacajao melanocephalus, assembly GCA_963573385.1. Taxonomy (NCBI): domain Eukaryota; kingdom Metazoa; phylum Chordata; class Mammalia; order Primates; family Pitheciidae; genus Cacajao; species Cacajao melanocephalus. The sequence continues at coordinate 29,557 of CAUYLG010027373.1, read as the reverse complement.
GCCCACAGTCTCAGGGCTGGCTGCACCCCCACATGTCCTCTGTCATCGCTGCTGTCTAATGGAAGCATTCTGATGTCACCTACAAGGGTGCTTCTAGTGCCCACTTCTCAAGTTGATGTTGTTTTCCAACACTCCGAGGCTTGGGCTCTGGAGCTCCCTGTGCTGTGAGCACATTTCTAGGGACTCACGTGCAGGGAGTAGGGCAGGGAGAGCCCTCAGGTTGGCTTCAAGCCTTCAGAGGTGCATGTATTGGCACTTCAGTGGTGTGTCTTGGTTCACCTGTCCAGGGCGCTATGAGGTGCGTCTTCTGCAGGGGAGAGGTTGGCGAGAGCCAGGCTCCCTTATGCCTGGAGTAAGACGGAGAGCAGGATTTGGGCCCAGGTGCTCCCAGGTTTGGAGCACATGTTGCTGTTACAAGTTCCCTTTTATAAATGGATTCAGTTTCCTTCTCAGTCAGGGGAGCTCATGTCACCATTGGCTCCTTTACTGATAAAATGTAAGTGGATGATGTGAAGTGTGTATATGCTGTTAGAGGAAGAACGAATCCTGCTGGGCCTCCCTAGGGCTGGAACATCATCTCTGATGCTTCATATAATCCTGGAAAGGAACATCAGCTCTTGAGCTGGGCATCAGGGCTCTGTGTCTGCCTGGCTGGGAGAGACGACATCAGGTGGGGTGCGGCAAGGGAGCTAGGACCAAACTTCGGGTCTGAGGGACTGTGGGCTTAGGGAGGGCAGGAACAGAGGCAGGGAGGAATGGGCTAGCTCCAGGCGGCTGGAGGCTCGTCTTAGGAAAGTGGGCCTCTCATGGCGCTGGAGGGCTTGGACAGAGGCTGAGCTGGTTGGGCCTTGTCTGCGGTGACGAAGGCCCAGAGAAGGGGCCATCAGGCTTGGAGAGGGAAGGTAAAGCTGCTCTGGGCAGTGTTGGTCATTCAAGTGGAATCCAGCCTCATGGGAGCTCTGGGTTGCTCCTGCTGGGGAATCCTGCTTTGGATAATGATAATTAACATTCACTGAGCGCTGCCTGTAAGCTGAGAACCTGTGCATCTCAAATAGGGCGTCTCCACAACTCTCACTGTGGTTCCGAAAAGTAGGTGCCATTAACCACCATGCTTGATAGGCGCAGAGAAAAGTGGAATAACTTGCCAAAGGCCGGGTCACACAGTTAAAGGTGGGGAGCTGGTATTTGAACCTGGTAGTCCAACTTCAGTGCTTGTCCTGGGTGGCACCATGTGCCTCTGTCTCCTTGGTGTCCAGATAGCGCCCACCAGTCTGGGTTTTACGGCCATCACAGCCACTGGTGAGGCTCCTTGAATCGGTAACTCTAAGAGGAATAGCAACGAGCTGGAGCAGGAATGGTGAGAAGCATCAAAGGGGATCAGCGTAGGACGCCACAAAGCACTGCTATTGAGGAAGTTCCAAGCCCAGAGCCCATTTACTTACAGTGGTCAGTGGCTTCTAGCATGGCCCCCAATGATCCCACCTTCTCGGCCCTCAGGTATTTTCCTTCCTGTGAGTGTGGGCTGGATCTAGAGACTCACCTCCAGTGAATAGAATATGGCAAAATGATGGGATGGCCCTCCCAAGATTAGGTAATAAGAAGACTGTGGCTGTCTTGGGCTCTCCTGCTCTCTCTCTCCCTTCCTGGTCACTGCACTAGGGCACCAAAGTGGCCCAAATTGTAGAGGTCCACTGCCGTGGTATGAAGCTGAGGCCCTCAGTCCAGCAGTCTATGGGAGTACAATGTGGAAGTGGTCCCTACCCCTTGCCACAGCTGAGCCTTTGCTGAGACCGATAACGTCACTGTGCCCTCATGAGAGACCTTGAACTGAAGCTGCCCAGCTAAGCCACGGCTGAACTGAAGCTGCAGCATTTTGGGATAATTATTTAGGCAACAATAGGTAACTAACATATTCCCTTTGAAGAACCTGCCAATCTCCCTTAAACAGAGAGCCCATATGATTAATCATCTTAACCAGGACAACTCTGCAAATGAAATCACACTGGGAAGACAGGTGTAAACTTGGACCATTCCTGGGAAATCAGAACATAGAACAAGAGGAGCAGTTGTGGCCTGCTTGGAATTCTCCTCGCGTCTGCTCCTGTGGTCCTTTCATGCCCCACACCCCATGGTGGAGGTGCTGGATGCCAACTTCTCACTGCAGGAACACCTAGGTCTTGGCGTTCTTTACTTTGGCATTTGCCCCTGTATGGCCTCGAGAGGCCCAGTCATCTTCAGCACTCCATGCTGTCTTGCACAGGGAACACTGCAGGAGCTCTGTCCCCTCGGCATCATGACCCGGCCCTGTCATCTCTGCTTTCTGTGCCATGGGCATTGTTGGCAGGAAGACCTCCATCCTGCTTGGAGTCCAAGCCAACAGTAGGCCTCCCTCTCGAGCAAACATGGCTCTGGTGGTCCTTCTGGTGGTCCTTCCGATAAAGGTTGAGCTTATGTGGGGCAAGGAACAGAGTCCCCTATTCCAGGAGGGTTTTTGCAGGAATGCTGTGGGCTGGGGCTGGAACATGTTCGGGATGAGCCCTTCCCTCCATCTCTCATGGTGCCTGCTTCCTGTCCTCTTGCCTCTGAACAGCCCATGGTTTCTATGACCTCCTCCATCCTGAATCAGAAGGAACCATTCTGATTGCTTTAGCAAATTAACCCCACGCTCTGAACAGGTTGTTCTTAAAATTAAAAAACAAAGCAAAACATAACACAACAGACCTAAAAGCAAAAAGCCAAAGGAAGCACCCCATGAGAATGGGAGGCTCGCAGGAAGCGTAGGTGGAGGAAGCTGCCATTCCTTGCAGGGCAGAGGCTGCCTTCAGGGAAAGGCTCACAGTCTCAGGGCTGCGTGCACACCCCAGTTCTTTTGGTCTCATCTCTGCTGTCTAATGTAAGTTCTCTCTAAGCCTGATGGCCCCTTCTCTGGCCCTTTGTTGCCACAGAAATGGCCCAGCCAGCTGAGCCTCTGTCCAGGCTCTCCAGTGGCATGAGAGGCTCACGCCCTTAGGACTCACCATTGTGGGGAGGCTGCTGACTTATTTATGGGCCACTTTTAGGGACAATGCCCACACAGGTGCACAAAGCCACTACTCCTGGGCAACAAATAGCCATGGTGGCTCCTTGAGCAGGAACTGAGGGTGGGGCCCAATCAGCTGGAATGGGACACTGGTTATGGTAGCACCCTCGAGGCCCCTCCAGAAGGGACTCAACCATCTTGTGGCTGGTGAGGCACTATCATGATTGAAATATTGAATCACATTGAAATAATGAATAATGAATCAATTATATTCAATAAGAATATAATTAATAAGGCCAGGTGTGGTGGCTCACGCCTGTAATCCCAGCAATTTGGGAGGCCGAGGTCAAGAGATCGAGGCTATCCTGGCTAACAGTGAAACCCCGTCTCTACTAAAAATACAAAATTTAGCTGGGCATGGTGACGTGTGCCTGTAGTCCCAGCTACTCAAGAGGCTGAGGCAGAAGAATCGCTTGAACCCAAAAGGGGGAGGTTACAGTGAGACGAGTTCGCGTCACTGCACTCCAGCCTGGTGACAGATTCCGTGTCAAAAAAAAAAAAGAATATAATTAATAAGAGGCTGAAAATGAATCCCCATTAATTGGAATTATCGCTTGAACTAATTTAAATAGTGCCTCACTACTTAGGGCCCATCAACCGTAGGGACCGCCCGTCTATTTCATCTACTTCAAGCACATTGTGGGGCCTCCTGTCCGGAAGTGGAGACAAAGCCCTTACGGTCACTTCTGACGGGGTGTATGGTGACAGCAGTTTCTCTGGCTTTCTCACAATTCTGAGCTTTGCAGTGGCAGGGAGCAAAAATGACTCCTCAGAGGCTTCACACTGGTGGACCCCTGATGTTGCCCCTTCCTTGACCACCTCAGGGGAGGTGGGCAGGTGCAGCCACACATGAGCTGCTGCCCGTGCCCTTCTGCTGTGACACTGGTGGTGTGATATGGCTCATCCTGACACTGCAGGTGTCACAGTTAGCTGGAAAGTACTGGCAACTGTGTTCCACCTTTGGGCTCCATCCATGGGGGCTGCTTGCAGAAGCCCCCCGCCAGCCAGTAGTCACAATTCCCTCCTCTCAACATAAAGCCTCCTTCCTCTGGGAGCGCTCACATGTTAGCAAGCTGGATGTTAATTAAGCATTAATAGGGTGGAGACCAAATGATTTTTCTGTCAGCTGCTCCAGCTCTCATTCCAAAGTATCTTTGAAAGGCAATAAAACATGGAGTTTTGACAGATCTTTACAAGACAGGCATATGAGCAAATGTAATTTTACTTTCTCAGTTACTAGAGCTTTTAAAATTGATTACTAATCAGGGCCCAATTCAATTTCTCTTAAGTGTCTGTTCCAAGAGGTGAAAACTTTTCAGGGAATTTAACAGGGGGACACTTGCAACTTCTCTTGATACACAAACTATAGCAAATGGTGTTCTCCCTGTCAAGTAATTTCAAACAACGATCAAAAAACCACACTGAAAAAATTTCAAAATGCTTCAGGTAGAGAACTTCAATTCTTCTTGGAATGTGATTAATAAGAGACTGAAAAATGAACCCATGTTTATTGGAGCTGTTGCTTAAAAAAATTTTTAAATAGTGCCTCACCACCTAGGGAAAACTAAATTATCTTTTCAATGAAGAGACACAAGGTAATTTAGAGTCACTAAACAGGCCATTAGGAAATATGTCTCTTGCCTATCAGTTAAAAACCACACCCACACCCACCCACCCACCCACACACACACACAAATGATTTCCAGTTTAGGATGGTTTGATGTATGATGTTTTGACTTCCTGCTGGTGTGAAAGTGATACACATTCAATATAAACTGTGCTCTTTTTCACTCTCAGTACAGTATTCAATAAATGACTTGAGATATTCAACACTTAACTATAAAGTAGACTTTGTGTTAGATGATTTCGCCCAACTGTAAGTGTTCTGAGCACGTTAAAAGAGGGCTACACTTTAAAAAAAAACTTTTTAAAGCTATGATGTTGGGTAGGTTAGGTGTATTAAATGCATCTTTGGCTATAGTATTTTCAACTTACGATGAGTTTATTGAGATGTAACCCCCATGGTAAGTCAGGAGTACCTGTATATACACACACAAAACTACAGATAAGTAAGGTATCCCCCAAGCCTACCTTAAAGACAAGCAGCGCTATCCGGGGCCCAGGACTGCTGCTCTGAGCGGAGGCCTCCCTTGGGCGGTCCAGCTCGTCAGCACCTGGCGCTCACACACAAACGCCGCTTCCTCCAGCGCGGGCCTTACGAAGCCGTGCTGTTCCCGATGGAACAGCCTGTGGTCCAATGTAGCACATTTCAGTATTTCCCAAACAGAACGTGCTGACCATCATTGAATGTTTTCTACATGATTCCAATCATTGTCCAGATTCATAAAACAACTTTCAGCGTTCGGGGAAGGCACTAGTGCCCGGGTCTGGGCTGGACGACGGGGCTATCTGAGAAGAGCCGGAGGCCAGGGCAGCCCCCGCGGAAATAACCCAAGTCGTCTTGTGAGAAAGAAACCGGCTTCACTCAGCTTAATCCAGAATTTATCAAGCATATACGGTCACAGACCCCACCCCCACCTCCGCCCCCGGTGCTCTGGTATGACACCATTACTTTTTTGAAAACTGTTGTGCACAACGTGCAGAATGCCTTCAGCAAGCCTAACCGCCAGCCTCCTCCGGGACGGGTTTTCCTCACCCTGCAGCCCAGGATGCCGGAACGGACCCAGCCCCGCCTCGCCCTGCCCCGCCTCGCCTTGCCTCGTTCCCGCCCCCTCTCCGCCAGCTTCGCCCTGTCCCTGCCCCCTCCCCGCCCTCCCCAGCCCCGCCGCGCCCCACCCCTCCCCCTCCCCTTTCCCTTCCCCCGGCCTCTCCCTATTTCTTCCCCCTCCCTGCCCCCTGCCCCGTCCCAGCTCGGACCCCCAGGAGAATGAAGGCCTTTGCTCACACCAGATTGGTCGGATGGTATCACGTGACCTCCTTTCGGGCTCACTTGCTATTTCCGAAAAGGGGGAAAGGATTTGGGGTAGACAATCCCGGCGCCTCCTGCTGGCTTTAAGGAGAGACAGGGCTGGGCTGGAGGAGAGCCCTGGGGAGCAGACAGAGGTGGGCTGGCGAGAGCCTTGTGTGACTTGTGCTGAGAAACTTCACTTATTCCCTGGGGCTGGCAGTTGTCAAACTAGGTCTTATAGATGCTAAGTCACCATAGAGGTATCTTAGGTGTGTTGCAAATGCTTGATTTGAATTTATTTATTTTTTTAAAACCAAAGTATTTTAAATGATTTGTAAAGCTTACTTTAAAAGACTGCTCAAATGTGCTGTGTCTCATTTATGGTTCTTTATTCACGTGCAAGAGGAGCTGGCTCTGCTATCGGCAAGAGGGCTGCTGGTTCCCACTGGAAGTGATTTTGAAAATTTTTAAGCAGCAAAACTTACTTCCAAACCGAGAATTCTGTGGTGCCTTAATAAATAACACTGATAGAAACTATATTTATTGAGATAGAGTGATTTTATAATCTTTATTAAATAGTTGATAACCTAGGGAAAGAAAGATGGTGCTGCAAGGAGGGAAGGCAGAGGGGAAGGGAAACATCTCCAGGCTGTAGGTGGGGCAGGGAATGAAATGGTGGCTTAGACAAGTGCAGGCGGAGTGAAGGACTCATGGGAAGTGAGTCTTCCCTTTCCAGCTCCCAGTTCTTTTCCTGCTGATGGATTGGATGTGGGTCATGGATGGCAAAAGAGAAAGCCAGGATGACTCTTGAGATTTTGGCTTGAGCAACTGGACAGATTCTGGTGCCAGCTGTTGAAGTGGAGAGTGGGAAACTGAACATGCCCTCCTGACGGCATACCCTGGCCTCGTGTGTGTGGGTACGCTTTTGGGTGGTTAGAAGCGGTAATGGTAAGGAATGATAACAACAGAACATCAGGGTCAGCCTGATAAAGGATTGTAAAAATCAGGCCATCAGGGTAAACTCAATGTAACTACTGTTGCAAATTGAATAGCCTCTGGCTTTCACTAAAAATGGAATAAAGGATAGTAACTGTAGCTTTAATTCCATAACAACGGAGCTAAAAATCTACCGTAGCTGTGTAGATTGCTGGCTACCTGAATGCATCCAGGTTTTTTCTAAATAAAACAATTATCTAATAATTCTCTGTTCCTTTGAGTCTTGGTTTCTTTTTTGCCCCCACAAGTTTGGTGACAAGGACGGGATACCTTTAGCAAGCCTTTCCGCTGGGCTAACTGGAGAGTGTGTAGCCGTCTCTGGTTAGACAAGAAGCCCTATTTGCTGAAGTCTTTCTTCAACACTTTGACTCAATAGTCCATCTTTTGATCGATCCCACTGCTGTAGCTTACACTAAAGAAAAATCGTGGTCGTGTGTAAAGATATATCCTCTCCCTAGCTCAAATGCAGGGACTAGAACCTGTAATTAGAGAACTAGAAAGAGAATAATGAAGAAAGGACATTTGCCTTGTAATACTCTCTCTATATTACCTATGAAAAAGGAAGGAAAAATAGCAAAGAAGTTTAGCTTGCTTATAGATTTTTACAAGATCTGATAGAAATGTATTTTTGGCATGTCTGACAGTTGTAGTACTCAACCCTGCTACTATCTTCATCTCCTATTGTGGGAACCTAACTAATCTTAGTAATAAACTCGTTGTCGAGCTTTCTTTTCTATACCTTTGACTTTCCATATTAGTAGCAATACATCCCCCAGGGATTCAGAGATTTGCTTACTATAATCTCTAAGCATTTACAAAATAACTTGAAGAATCTTTCCCCACATCAGGGGTCCATATATACATATATAGGGATGATTTATTGATGGGTAACACCTCATGTGCTTGTAAACAAGATGCATTAGGCCGGACATGGTGGCTCAGGTTTGCAAAACCAGCACTTTGGCAGGCTGAGGTGGGTGGATTGCTTGAGCTCAGAGTTCGAGACCAGCCTGAGCAACATGGTAAAACCTCATCTCTACAACAACATACAGACATTAGCTAGGCCTGGTGGTGGGTGCCTGTGGTCCCAGGTGTTAGGGACAGAGCTGTGCTGCCTCAGAAAACACCCTCTGAGCGGGCTGACCCCACGCCCCTCTGATTACTCTGCAGCTACATTCCTGAACCCCTACCAAGGCGCCACATCAAGGCTGCCAGTCCTGCTATGATTAAGCAAAGCCTAATTATAGCTATCGGGACAGCATGGGCAGCTCGAGGGAGGACAGGAAAACCATATGTTGGTTATCCACTTGTAAATTCTGTTTGACACATATCTGTAAAAAATCCTGGTTTCTGTCTTTTTTTAAAAAAGACTGCCACCACAAAAGTCACAGGATGATGTATTGTAGGTCCATTGCAAGTTAACGAATTATCTCTGTGCCTGTTACCTGAAACCCCCTTATGCCCCTCTCACCCCATAAAAACTCTTGTCTTGTAAGCTCGGGCTGCTGCCTCCTCTGAGCATCCTGGCAGGTTAATAAACTTGCTTGCCTGACTTTGAGTCTGTTCTCCTTTCTCTCGGCAACCCTTACATTATTGGTGCCGAAACTTGGGAGGGGTAGGTTCTGGCCAGAGGTCCTTAAGGGACTCTCTCGCCCTTTCTCTCTCCTTCCCTCCCTCTTCTATCACTTCTCTCCTGGCCATCCTCCCCTCCCTCAAACCTGACAAAGACTCAGAAAATCTCGAAGACTTTCCCATTGCTGGCGACCGCATCCACCATCAGAGCCTCTGCTGGGGTGAGTAAGAGAGATTGTTGCCATTTCCCGGAACCCTTGACCCTCTCTGCCTTCCCAAAAGACCCAGCTCTGGGCCAAGGGCTTCCTCCGGCCTCCAGGCCTCCGGTTCCTCTGTTTCAGGGACGCCTAACTAGGCGGCTACCTCCTGAATCCCGGACAAGGCCCGTGGGACAGGGGCCACCCTCTCCCGCTGTCCTTGTCAATGGGCAGTCTCTTCTTCCTCTCCCTCCCTCCCCCATTCACTATGGGAGCCTGTCACTCTACCCCTTCCAATACTACTCCCATGGGGGTCTCCTGCTAATCTCAATACTCTCGGCCTCCGTTCAGAAGTCCGTCCTGAGAGGCTTATCTTTTACTGTAATACCGTCTGGCCTCAGTACAAATTAGACAATGGTTCCCAATGGCCTGAAAATGGCACTTTTGATTTCCACATACTTAAGGATTTAGACAACTTTTGCCACCGCAATGGGAAATGGTCTGAGATTCCTTATATTCAGGCGTTCTTTTGTAGCTGTTCTTCGCTCTGCCGGTCCTGCTCTACTTTCCAAATCCTCCCCACTGACTCCTAACCTGACTCTCTTCCTGTCACTCTGCCCACAGCTATGGCTGACAACTCTTCTCCTGCCACATTCCCCACAGTCCCAGCCAACGACTCCTCTTCCTCTTACCTGGCCGATTTTCCTCCTCCTTAACCACATCATGATCCCCCCACCAGAGCATTGTAATCCTCCACCATACATCCAGCTCCAGCCCTCTGCTTCCCCCTCAACCTCCTTTCTCTCCGCTACCCTTACACCAGGTACTTGGGAGACTGAGGTGGGAGGATCGCTTGAGCCTGGGAGGGGGAGGTTCTAGTGAGCCGAGATCACACCACTGCACTCCAGTCTGGGTGGCAGAGTGAGAACCTATCCCCAAAACAAAAACAAGATACATTAGCTTTACCAAAATTCTAACCTCTCAAGGCCATAAATCTCCTCCAGATAATTTGTAATATTGTTAAACCCAGGTCAAGTATTTGGAATATTTGTTATCAGCTGATGGATGGGAAATAGTTCTGTCCCCAGAGCCACCTGTTTTACAAATGAAGCAATAGCTCCAAGAAGCAATAGCTTTGTCACTGTGAAGAAATAGCTCCACCCTGTTGAGGTTGTGCACACTGCAAGCAACGGGCCCTGCCTCTTCAGAGAGGCGAGCCACTCATGGTGGTGCTGCCTGAAGCATCGTTAGATGCATTTTTGTAATTGCTAGCAGATGCTAAAGAAGCCTTCAGATGCTTAATTAGCCATTGCTTTCCCGCCTGTACTCAGAGTCAGTGCTTAGCTGGTCATCTCTTCTTCCTTTCTGTAAGGAGAATAAGGGGGCTGTTTGCGGTGGATGTGCTTCCTCAAACACTAGCCTTTGCTTTACTTTTATGTGCCACTGGATTCTGTTGCTCCGGGGATGCCAGGCTGTTTAGAAGCTGTTCCAACATCTGGTCTCTGCTTGAGAAGGTGCAGGCCTTGACTTGGGGATGTAGTTGTGTGGGCCTTGTGCTGTTGTGCTGTTGCTGCTTTTTTTTTTTTTTGAGACAGAGTTTCATTGTCACCCAGGCTGGAGTGCAGTGGTGCGATCTCAGCTCACTGCAACCTCCACCTCCTGGGTTCAAGCGGTTCTCCTGCCTCAGCCTCCTGAGTAGCTAGGATTACAGGTGTGCACCATCATGCCTGGCTAATTTTTGCATTTTTAGTGGAGACAGGGTTTCACCATGTTGGCCAGGCTGGTCTCAAACTCCTGACTCCAAGTGATCCACCCACCTCGGCCTCCCAAAGTGCTTGGATTATAGGTGTGAGTCACCATGCTTGGACTGTTGCTGCTACTTTATAAGTTCCTATGACACAGCACTTGTCAGTGCTCTGCAAGCATTACTGGCTGACCCTAATGGGTTCTAGGAAGGTGTGAACTTTGAGCCCAGTGACTCCATTGCCAGATCCTGTCTGGACAGCAGCACGACCACCTCGCAGCCCTCAACAAAGATGCGTGGCCTCTATCTGATTCATCACGTAGTCTTGCTCCCATGTTAACTTAATAGTGTTCACTGATGGGTCTTATGTGAGAGACACAGGAGGAGACAGAAAAGCATCCAATGTAGAAGTCAGTTCTCATGGGATTCTAGAGGCTTGCATTTCCCCACACATAAAGTGAGCCCAGGCAATGGAGCTCAGCTTTCACATGAGCTGTTACAGTCACCACTGGTCTTAATGTGTGTATCTATACCAGTAGTAAATGTGCGTTTGGGGTCTGTCATGCTACGGGACAAATTAAAAAATAAAGGCTTTCCAATGCTAATGGGAATGACAGCATCATGGGGAAAGTAACTGCTCATTTCTGTAATTCGTGCCAGCTCTGTGGAGGCCTGGGTGGGAGGATGTTGGGAGCTCCATTAACTGTTTTCTAGCTGCCGCTCAAGTCATTTACCAGCATCCAAGCCTAGGGTCTGGGGAGGCTGAACTTAGGCAGGGGACGTGGGGACAGGAACAGGGGTAGATGAAAAAATATTAAGGAAGCTCTTGGTGCTGACGGGAAGGCAAAGTTGTCTAGGAAAGTGTCTGGGCTTCTGGGTTGGCAATTAAGGTGGGTAGCTGAGACATTCACACTTTCACTATTAGTGGAAATACAGGAAGGAAGGGTGCAGGTTTGCAGGACTCATTTATGGTCATGTTGAATTCAAAGTGGATATGATAATAATACATGTTTATATCATTCTGAATGATGACAGAAATTGGATGCAAAGGAACATTGCAAACCAGGTGCAAAAATCTTGTGCCAATATAGCTCGAGAGATGAACTCTCTGAGGTGTAGGGTGTTATTTAGCTGAATGCTGTGAATAAGATGGAACAAGTATTTTTTCATGAGGAATTTAAAAAATGGCTGTAGATCTGCACTGACAAGTGAAAAAATAGCCAGCTCTACCTGTTGACCCCAAGGCATTCAAGGTGAAGAAGAAGGCTCCCATTAACATGGCCTCACAAGAGAACCAGCCTTCAGAAACAGGAGAGCAGAAGGCGATTTTTTATGGGTTAGGTGGAAGTTGTGGGGACATGAAATAGTGTCCTAAGAGGTGTTTCCAGTATTCTCTGAAGGATGATACCTTCACCTTCAATGATTATTCTTTTAATAACTTTCCAAGTACAATAACTGCACATAGTCAAAGATGGTCAAGTATAAATGAAATAAGATACCACTAATGAAAATCAGCAGCACCACCCCACCTTCTGAAAAATTAACAATGGATTCTCAAAGACATAGATGTTGAAATGACCAGACGTAGAATATCAAACAAATCTTACTGTGTTTAATAAAGACAAGCTTGAAAATATTTGCAGGGAATAGGAGAGTGTATAAAGTTATATAGTAGGTTTGAAAAAAAGGAACAGAACTCAGTTGAGATCTCTTGACTTGCTTGTTGCTGGAACATTCTCTCTGGGACTCCTGAGCCCATCTAACCTCCAGTCTGTCCATCGACTGATCACTGCTCAGTCACCTCAGACGATGCCATTGGGAGCAGGAGAACTGCCTAGCTGAGCCCTGCTTGAGTGCCTGACCCATAATGAGGGAATGTGTTCTCTTTCCGGGTCCACAAGGGAGTGTAGTTTTAAGGGCAAGAACTTCCTAGCGCCATGCCCGACTCCCATCTCTCTCCATCCAGGAGATTTAACGGTTTATGTTTAAATTTCGCGGGCACGGGAAGAAACTGAGAGTCAATCACTCCAGCAGAAGTTCTAAGGAACTCCTTTCATTGGCCTGGGGTCTTAGAGAAGGTGGGGGTTCCTCTCAGGTTAAAAGTCCCCTTCTTCCACACCCCTTGGGACTCCATGTTTGGGTTTCTTTCCACGAACCCTCTCTCGTGGAAGCTGCTTTTCCTCTCCTATACTCAATTTCTCTCTCTCAATTCCCTTCCACTCAGTGTGGAAGCTGTATTTCCTACCTCTTGGATTCCATCCTTCTGGAAACTCTCACTTGGTGTGAGAGGAGCTTTCCTTCTCTGGTTTTCCCCCTCTGCGAATCCTTCTTACTCAGTGTGAGAGTGGCTTTTCTTCCTCTCACTCAGTGTGAGGGTTAGCTGTTTCTTTCTCTCTCCTTCTCCTTTTTCTCTCTCGGCTTTAAATAAAACCACTTTCTACAAACACTTTTGAGTCCGGCATTTACTTTTATGAGTGCATTGCACCATGGTCTCCTCTCTCATTCTTGAGAGGGCAATGGACCAAGAACCTGGAGAAACGTCCTCTCAGGGGAACTGAGGGCACTCCTGAACCCCAATATAAAAATAAGTCATGGTATAAGTGAAAGTGAGTGCTCAGCCACACCCAGGTAAAGACCTAGAGCCTGCCAGAAACCCAGGGGTCTGTTTCTCTGACCCCTGCCTCACCTCCAAAGGCACCTACTATCTTGGCCTTCATGATCTGTAACACAGTGCACTCCTAAATATTGCATATGTGTCCCTGACAACATACTGTATCCATGACATTTAAAACCTTATTGATTGTGAAGTATGCCATTATGTTATGTACCAGTAATAAGAAAAAACAATGCAATTAAACTGACATGTTCTTGATTAGAATTTTCATTTTATGGTTATTAAAAAGAATACTTATCACTTGTAACTTACTAATCCAAGGTGATGCCTCACACACACATGAAAACAAATTAAAAAATTCTTAAGCAGCTCAAACTGCCAAAAAGGCCAGCTGTGCAGTTGGACTCAGGCAGACACGCAACAGTGGCACCAGCAGTTTCTCTATACGAGCTTTGATGAGGCTCTGGAAGTTTAAAGATGATGTCACCTATTGGCTAATGAGGTCAAATGGTCTTGACTTTCGTGCTAAGACTGTTAGCGGTCTGCAAGAAAGCCCAGAAACAGTGGACACGCACTATGGTAAGAAATTCTCAGTGGCCAGCACCCTTTTTGGATAGAGGATGATGCAGCAAGGGAAACGCAGACACAGACAACTTGGGTGAAAAGTGATGGGGAGAATGTGGAGTCCAATTAGGAAGAGGTTTGAAGACTACCTGAACCAGAATATTTTGCTTTTCTTTTTTTATGCATGCATGAGTGTAATATATAATAAAATCTATGTGTATACCCATCATAAATTTTCTTTTTAATAAGCATAAAATGAAAATTCTAATCAAGAAAGTGTTTTTTCATTTAACTGCATCATTTTTCATTATCTGTATGTAAGATAATTGCATACTTCACATTCAACAGGGCTTAAATATGTTAACTAAAAAAAATCACAAATTTATAAATGTAGAGGGGAGACTTTATTTCTTATAAGGGTTAGAATCTACAAAGTGGCCATCCTGCAGGCTGAGAAGCGTAGACTCTGGCAAAGCCCAGAGACAGGCATTTTGAAAGAGGAGGGGCTGGTTTGGCACAGTGGCTCATGCCTATAATCTTTGGGAGCCCGAGGCAGGCAGGTCACCTGAGGTTGGGAGTTTGAGACCAGCCTGACCAGCATGGTGAAACCGCCATCTCTACCAAAAATATACAAAATTAGCTGAGTGTGGTGGTGCATGCCTGTAATCCTGTAATCCTAGCTACTCAGAAGGCTGAGGTAGGAGAATCTCTTGAACCCGGGAGGTAGAGATTGCAGTGAGCCTAGATCACGCCATTTCCAGCCTGAGCAACAAGAGCTAAACTCCGTTCCCCCCTAACCCCTTTCCCAAAAAAAAGAGGAGGGGCTGAGGTAGTATGTTTGTGCTGAACAGGTTGACCGTTTAACAGCTTACAGGAGGAGGTATGAATATTCATGAAGGCGGTCTTGATGCATGCGTATTGAACACACATGTATGTAACGTATTACAAGGCAGCCTCTGTAAACTGGCCAGAAACACTCTGTGATGGTTGGTCTTCTTATCTGGAGAAAGTTACTGAAGTCCATTTCTTGTCCAATCACAGCTGTAGCTATGGCTGGTGAAACAGCGGGGTGAGCTAGTCATTGTCTAGTGGTGAGCTAAAAATTGCTTGACCATTGTTTATCTCATGGTCAGTGCTTATTTTGCTGCTAGAGAAAAAGAAAAACCTTGTGGCAGTTAGAAAATAGTTTATTCTTTAAAGCGTAGGGGTGCGGAACTTAACCCTTTCCTGGGATGCCCTTGGGTCCTGTTTATAATGTGGCATCTTATTGCCATAGAGTCTGTTCTGTCAGTCTTACGCCCTCTATTTTAACATGAATACTGGTCACTTGTGTGTATACTGCAAGCAAAAGGGAGGGAGATAACAAGGCATGTCTGACCTCCCATCCCCTCATGGCTGGGAACTCAGTTTTTAAGGTTTTTCTGGGTTTTTTAAAGGTTTTTGTTGGCCAAGAGGGGGTCCATTCAGTTGGCAGGGAACTTAGGATTTTATTTTTAATTTAGAGATGTTATGAATACTGTATGTTGTGTAGGGATGTATGTGCAGGTGAATAATTGAAACATAGCAAGGAATTGACTATTGTAAAAATAAAGATGGTTTGCACCGTGGGGGATGAGGCAGGGCTCAGGGAGAGACCCTGGCTTCTGGCAGGCTCTAGGTCTTTACCTAGGTGGTAGGAACTTCTTGCTGAATGAGTTGGCTGAACATACATATTCAACAACTTGTAGGAGGAGCTATGAATATTCATGACCTCCCATCCCATCATGGCTGGGAACTCAGTTTTTAAGGTGTGGTTGGGCATTAGTTTTACTATTATTCGGTGAATTATAAATATATGTCTTATGCACTTTCCTATGTGTGTTATTTTCATAATCAAAAAGTTTGAGGCCAAGTGCAGTGGCTCATGCCTGTAATCCCAGCACTTTGAGAGGCTGAGGTGCATGGATCATTTGAGGTCAGGAGTTTGAGACCAGCCTGGCCAACATGGTGAAACACTGTCTTTACTAAAAATACAAAAATTAGCTGGGCATGATAGCATGTGCTTGTAATCCCAGCTACTCAAGAGGCTGAGGCAGGAGAATTGCTTGAACCCAGGAGAGGGAGGTTGCAGTGAGCCAAGATCACGCCATTGCACTCTATACTCCAGCCTGGGTGACAATGAGACTCCATCTTGAAAAAAAACAGTTTGAAATTCATTATAAACTCAACTTATAAACTTGGTATCCTTTGGCCTTTAGAAATGACCTTGCTCCTGAGGAAACTGCTGTTGAATGAAAGCTCCAGGGGCTTGAGTGCAGCAAGTGGGTGATGCATTTCCCATCAGCGGGAATCTAGCTCCTGGCCAAGGTGAGCCAGGCAAAGTAGCACCACAGTGTCATCCTTCTGGGAGGCAGATCCCAATTAGTGGAGAAGGACCTAGCCAGTGGGAAGATGCCAGTCTCACCCTCAAGGCTGCGTTTGGGACTCTTTCCAGAAGGAATGATCTCTGTGCTTGGGTTGGTTGGTAGGGGCAATGGATCCTTTAACACTGGGAAAATTCATATAGATGGGAGTGAGAGACACATGGCAGTGAACTATAAACATTAGCAAGTTCTTAGAAACGCTGGGGGTGGGACACACAAGCGTTGAGAGGAAAAATAAGCTTTTGTGGAAGTGAGGTGTGGAGGCCAAGAGTCCTTTAAGCGTCTTAAAGAATCCACTGTGGATGGTGAGTGTACTTCCTCCAGCACTAGCCTTTGGTTTACTTTTATGCATCACTGGATTCTGTTGCTCCGGGGACGCCAGGCTCTTTAGAAGCCGCTCCAGCAGCTGATCTCTGCATGAGAAGGTGCAGATGTTGGCTCTGGGACATGTAATTGCATGTGCCTCCTGAGGTGGTTTCCAAGCATCCACTGTGGTTTGACTTTGGGGGAAAAGATAACAGGCCTTGAGCTTAAACAATTTGGAAGCAGAAATTCAAACATCAGGGACCTGAGTGAAGCAAGGGCAGGGTCCTCGACGGGCCTCTCCAGAGATCCTTCTCCTTCTGGAGGGAGGATGGGGTCGTCTTTGATAAGCAGAGAGCAGTGAGGCTTTCTTTTTAGATGCTGTGGGTGCCCCACCAGCAAAAGCCCCAGCTGTGGCCTCAGGGGCAGGGAGGAGAGCTCTTTCAGTGTTGCCTTAGGTGTGTATCTGTGTGTGTCCTAACCCAGTCCTTCCCACACTCCCCCACGTGCTGATTGCCATGAGTACTTCTGAGGCCTGGGTCTTTGCATTAGAAACTTATTTGTTAGGGGTTCAGGGGGCAAAGAAGGCACTGACACTCATCCTCATCTCCAGCTTCCATGTCCGGCAGAATGCCTTTGTCCCTCAGTGAGGTGGCGAGTTGGCTGGCCCCACAGCCTTACCTGCCTGGTCGGGTGAGGCAAGGGGGACCCTGTCCATCACATCTGGGCTGAGATGTCCCTGTTGGCGACCATGGTGGGTCCTCTGTCCTGCTGCTCCTGTGGTCACATTGGGGATCTGCTCCTCATGGACCCAGCACTGTTATGTAGTTGTAATGAAAGTAGGGGGTTCTAATTTTGTTGGCTTTATCTTAGTGAAACAAAGTTTAATATCACAGAACCGAAAACAAAGCTTCTGCTCATTAGTACGGGGTTTCAGCTACTCCCTTTCCGCAAAACAATAAATCCAATCTTAACATTTTCAGCTTTCTCATGATTCTCACTCTTTTTTTCTAAGGTGAGATAATCCTAACAATACTCTTGGAGAAATTTTATATGTGTGTGTGTGTGTGTGTATGTGCATGCATGTGTGCGTGTCTAACTTTTTCCTTTACTAGCTGGAATTAAACTTACTTGGTGAAAGAGACAGCAAGAAAACCACAGGCAATATTTAATATTTTAGGTGAAACAGCGGGGGTTTTAGACACGATAATGATGATGAGAGGTTGATGGATAAATAGATAGCACTTTATGATCAATGACTCTGAGTATTTAAAAATATGTGACTTGCCTGAGAGATGTATGTTCATGTGTATGTGTGTATTTGTGTAGGTGTGTGTATGTCAGATGTGTGTGCACATGTTTGTGTGTGGTTGTGTAGCCATGTGTATGTCAGCATTGGAGCTGAATGACTAATGTGCCACTCTGTCTTAGGCATGTTCTTTTCTTTTTATATTATGGGCTGATTAAGTAAAAACTAACCTGGCTAGACAGGGTGTGGGGGCTCACACTTGCAATCCCAGCACTTTGGGAGGCTGAGGCACGCGACCACCTGAGCTCAGGAGTTTGAGGCTAGGCTAGCACTCAGCTAGCCCTGAGAAGTAACTGAGCAACTTGATAAGCAAGAAGGTAATAGTAGTCTAAGACAGCAGGCGAAGGAAGTTAGAGTCAGATGGTTGGTTCTCCTATAGAAACTAAAGATAGCATCTTAACACATGTCCCTCAGTTGCTTTCCAAAAACCTGGACCCCCACCAAACAGATCTGTGGGACAGAGGTCTCTGGGAAGGGGGAACTGAAGACTAAATTCTAGACCTGAATTCTTCGTTCTAAATTTCTTCTTGAAGGGTGGTGAGGGAGTCACACCCACAAACCAGAGCTAACTGTCTGATGACCCCAAATTTATAAACAAAGCTTCTTTTCATTAACTAATTGCAAATCAAAAAATCTTTAAATCTACCTATGACCTGTAAGCCCCAACTCCACACACACACAAAAATAGCCAGGTGTGGTAGTGCACAGCTGCAGTCCCAGTTGCTTGGAAGGCTTATGTGGGAGGATCGCTTGAACCCAGGAGGCAGAGGTTGCAGTTAGCTGAGATTGTGCCACTGCGCTCCAGCCTGGGTGGAGTAGAGACTCTGTCTCACAAAACAAACCAAAAACGAATCGGGCTTTAAAAACTCAATTTTTCTCTCAGTGACAATTGTGTGATTGTGTTTCTGCATCTTTTTAAGTCTGTAAGATTTTTACCCGCTTTACCAGACACAAGAGCCTAGGAGCTGCTGTAATAGGGGCTATGATTGGGAACTGCGTATTCATGAAGAGAAGGAGATACAGTGATACACTGGGCATTTATTAGCATAAGATGGATGCAATTTTTCTTTTAGTTTTCTTTGTTTCCCCCCAGGAAATCATAAGTGATGTGTAGGGAAGTGTGGGGGTGGTGGAAGGAATGCGGACTGTTGCCTCTCATGGCTTGTCTGGATGACCTTGGACAAGGTAACCCACTTAAGCTTCAGCTGTCTCACGGTACAGTGGGGAAAGCAGCCTCCTGCCGACGTGGCTGTGTGGGTTAGGAATGACGCCTTGAGGTGCGGAGCATTGACGCTGTGCTCAGGACTCCTGCATCTTGCTTTGAACAGATGGGTGACGGGGTGCATGGCAAGGTTCCGAAGCCTGCTAAAGGGAATGATTTACTTAGAAAGTCAGGGCCAACTAAGTGATTCCCCCGCTTTTTCTTTTTTAAAAGTAGGGTTGATGGGGAAACATCCCCTCTGTTTCTGGAGGGAGACCCCTGGTGCAGGGGAGCAGGCAAGTTCACACGTGTAGGGGCTGCACATACCGAAAGTGTGGACCCGTGGTTGAAAGCCAGCTCTTCCTGAGAGATTCTTGCCCTGTTGTAAAGGATGACAAGTGGCATAAGATCTTTGTGGGGCATTTTGTCAGAAGAGAGATCTTGGAAAAAAATCCTCCCTTTAAGAGAGTTTTCTCTCTAAATGGGAAAGTGGCTTTTGAAGGCTATGAAAGTAAAACGCTTAACATTGAAGAACGAATTCGAGGAATGTAAATGGGGCAGTTTTCACATACTTCTGTTCAGGCCTATCTTTTGGTTTGGGGATTTTTTTCAGCCTGATGATCTTAATTGGATTCCAGAAAAACGTTTCTAAGTGAATACTGTTTAACCATTTTGTTGCACTGATCATACTTGGTAGGATAAGTGCAAGCCACACATTTTTTTCATTTTCCTGAGACAGAGCAGGGACCCCGTTTTAGGGCCTGTGACCCCCCAAACATGGAAATAAAGGAGAATCTTGAGTTCCCTTAAGAGAAATTCCAGGTACTCAGCTAGCCCTGAGAAGTGAATGAGCAACTTGATAAGTAAAAAGGTGATAGTAGTCAAACAACAGCCAAGGAAGTTAGAGTCAGACGGCTGGTTCTGACTAAAGATAACATCTTAACACATGTCCCTGAGTTGTTTTTCAGAAACCTGGACTCCCACCAAACAGATCTGTGGGACATGGGCCTCCGGGAAGCAGGGACTGAAGACTGAATTCTAGACCTGAATTCTTTGTTCTAAATTTCTTCTCGAAGGGCCATGAGGGAGTCACCCACAAACCAGAGCTAACTGTCTGATGACCCCAAATTTATAAACAAAGCTTCTTTTCATTAACTAATTGCAAATCAGAAAATATTTGAATTTACCTATGACCGTAAGCCCCTTGTTTTAAGATTTCCCGTCTTTTTGGGCCAAAACCAACGTGTAACTCCCATGTACTGACTTACGGTTTTGCCTATTACCTTTGCTTTCCTGAGATTTACCCTTGCCTTTAGAAACCTTACCTGCAAGCCATTGGGGAGGTCAGAATTTAAACATTAGCTGCTGGTCGTCCTTGCTTCGTGCCCTGCAAATAAACGCCTTCCTTTCTGCCACGGCAAAACCCACGTGGATATCCGGTCTTACTGCATTGGGCAAGCAGGCCCCACATGGGCTCTACAACCTTCCCTCTGCCCATTTAATGGTCTCTCTGGATATTTCGAGCAGACTCCAAAATTTTCCCAGTTCCTCTCAGACCCATCTGGTATAACATAAAAACTTTAAACTCCTAGACTGGCTTTTTGTCCTTCTAACTTCCAACTCCCTTCTTTCTTAGGAATGAAATCCTGACTTTGTTTGGGTATCACTGTGCCCAGACAGAAACCTCCCTTCCTTAGCCTCTGTGCATCTGCACATTGACACGGTCTGGTGAAGAGTTACCATTTCACGGTTTCGGGCAAAGCTTTTGCTTTTGTGGCCTAGGCATGTTCCTTCTTTGCTTCCCTCTCTCTTGCTAGACAAACAAAGGGCCAGGAGATCAGCTGTCTGTGGCCAAAGAATGGGGAGTGAAGCCAGGGTGTGTGCCCGCCTGGGACTGCCTCCTTTGGCATTTGCTGCGTTTGCGATATCATCTCCTGGATAGGTGCAGGCCACTGTCAGTTGGGTTTTCTTTTGCTTGCAGCTGAATGTAGTTCTCAATGACACATCGAGGGGGCTATAAGTGTTTGCATGGGGGTAGAGTGCTCCTGTACGAGTGCAGCCTCAGGAAAGGCCTTTCTCAAATCTGCCTTGTTGTCCCATCAGGAAGCAAGGAGGAGGGGACTGGGCCAGGAAGAGGGCGTGGCCTGGAATATCACTCACTCAACATGGGGGGTCTCTGTGAGTGGACTCTGTGTGCTTGTCCTATTCAATCCTGATGTCCTCAGGGGCTGGGAACTGTCTTGCCCTCATTCTCAATAAGCCTAGAGTGAGGCTAGGCCCTGAGGAGGGGACACCTGGGAGCACAAATTCTGATTGGTGTTCAGGCGGTCACTGCCAGCTCGCAGAGAGCAGGTAGGCCAGGTTGGGGCACCCCACCACCCATGGGAGAGCACAGAATCTAATGTGCTGGGTGTCTGAGACTGTGTGCGTCAGCGGGTCCCGAGTCCAGTAGGTGACAGGGCAGGGAGGATGCCTCATCCTCAAACCACAGTGGGCCTTTCAGGTTCACTTTTTTGTTTTTTGAGATGGAATGTCACTTTGTCCCCCAGGCTGGAGTGCAGTGGTGTGATCTTGGCTCACTGTGCCTCCCGGGTTCAAGTGAATCTCCTACCTCAGCCTCCTGAGTAGCTGGGATTATAGGTGCTCACTACCGCACCCAGATATTTTTTGAATTTTATTTTTAGTAGAGACGAGGTTTCACCATGTTGGCCAGGCTGGTCTTGAACTTCTGACTTCAGGTGATTGTCTGCCTCGGCCTCCCACAGTGTTGGGATTACAGGCCTGAGCCACCGGCCCGGCTCACATTTTTGTTAGAAGTGCATTAGGGAGTCTCCCACAGTGCAGAGAGAGAGAAGAGGGAGGAGCTCACACGTCTTGCATGACTAGTGTGTCTCCATCAGGACTTAGCATGTTCCTGCAGCCACCCAGAGATGTGGTTACTAAAATTGCCA
Source organism: Cacajao melanocephalus (assembly GCA_963573385.1). NCBI lineage: Eukaryota > Metazoa > Chordata > Mammalia > Primates > Pitheciidae > Cacajao > Cacajao melanocephalus. Next base: position 7,717 of record CAUYLG010027373.1, on the reverse strand, counting down.
TGGAAGAGGTAAAGCAAAGAAGTGAATCCCCTAGACATCTGAGGGGAGAGGCCGTGCATTCGACTCACCTCCAACAGGGAAGCCACTCTGCTTTCTGTAGCAGCTGGGACAGAATTGTAAAAATTCCATTTCACACACTGGCTCATGGGGAATTCTGAGCAATTGAACTGGATAATAAAATTAGTGTTTTAAATTTTGTTATGACTTAAAAAAAACTGAAATTCATCGAGACTTTCCTTGCCGGCTCTTCTCCCCTGAGTTCCCAGCTGTTCACTTTGCATCTTACTCAGATATGAAGGCATCTAGGTATTTCCATCTTTCCGCTTGCTCAGGCCTCAGTCCTGGGAGTCACCTGACTCCTCCCGAATTTCCCGCATGTCCTGCAGCAGCGACCCCATCTGATACGTTGTGTGGCTGGCTGTCCCCCGTCGAAATCACAGCTCTGGAGGGCAGGGTGTGTTTTTTCGTTTTCCATCCTGGTGCTCTGCGACACTCTGTGACCTTGGCGCAGATCAGGGGCTCAGTGAGTAGAAAACGGCGATCGGTGCACTCGCGGCCTGAGATCAGAATCTCTTCTCCCTGTGCCTGCCTTTCCCATTAGGCTTGGGCTGTGTTCAGGCGCAGACCCTGCTGAGTCACTTCTGTATTTCCGGGGCCAGCCGCCGCCACAGGGGCGCCGGAAAAGTTTCTTGAACTGAATTGAACAGATCAGAGAAGCTGGGATGTCAACAGGTGAACCTGGATGAGGGGAGGTAGGGTGGTCTTGGAGCCCATCAGGCCCAGGGCCATACCTCAGCAGGCGGCATGTCTTAGTTTGTTTCCCTAGAAGCAAACTGAGGAAAAGATCCCAGCACAAGGCACTTACCTGGGAGGTGCAGGAGAGGAGCAGGGAGAGCAGGCAGGGCTGCCAGCAGGGGAGCCAGCCATCCTGGTTGGAGGCTGGAAACGCTGGGCTGGTGCAGACACACCAGCTCTCAGGGGTGCTGCCCTGGGGCTTCTGCCAGCGGCCGCAGGGAGGGCAGGATGGCGGTGCGGAGATGCAGAGACTGCAGTGGGGTGGAGGGGCTGAGCTGCTGTGTGGTGGGTCTGAGGGGTGAGTGATCCTCTGAAGCAGCTGCTACTCACTGGGGAGAGTGCAGTCATCCTGGGGGAGGGAGGGCATCCTGTTTCAGGATGGGAGGGAGCAGGTAGGAGCACCCCAACAAACTGCTGGGGTCACTACTTCTGTCATGCTGATTCTTGAACTGGAGAGTGAGAGGTGGCTGCCGCATGAATGGAGTGCTGCACCTGGGCCAGGGCAGCTGGGGCTCTGTTTTAATAAAGTAACTCAGCTTTGCATCTGGGTGGACTCAGGTTCAAATCCTGCTTGTGACCCTTTCCAGCTGCTTAATCTTAGGCAACTTTTTTGGCCCGTCAGCCATGTTTTCCTTGGTGGTGAAACGGAGACAGAGAGCTCCTCGGTAGGAAGGCTGTGGCCCTACATGATAGGTGCAGGCTGGAGACCTGGGGTGGCCTAGGTTCAAGGCAGGTCATGCACAGCTGTGTCCCCTCCCTCCCCCAGCCCAGCGTCACCTAACCACATGCTGTTTTTATCAGCTAAGATAAAGCTAGCTGCCATAATAGATCAACCTCAGCTTCTCCGTGGTGTGATTTAACACCTTAGAATTTTATTCCTTACTCAGGGGAGCTCAGTCTATGGAGGTGAGAAATGGAGGGTGCTCTCTGCAGTTCTGACAGATCCAGGCTGACAGAGTCCCTGCCATCCCCAAGGCTCGGCTCCTGGATGCCCTTGGCTGCAGACAGTGGAAGAGAGAGAGAGTAGAAGGCCTGCCTGAGGTCACTCAGCACACGTCAGCTTCATTCCCAGGCCACGGGCTGGAGCGCAGTCACATGGTGCAGGCCTGCAAAGGCTGCTGGGAAGTGTGTTCTGTACTGTGTACCTAGAGCAAGGGAAGTGTTTGGTGAAAGTTTGCCAGCTCCACCACAGCACTGCTGTGACAGTCGAGATCAAATGCATGAGGCACTGGCTTTCACACAGATAAGGCGTTCTGACTGCTACGAGCTGGGTTTTCCTCCAGCTTCTGCTCCTGTCCAGACAGAGAGCACCTATTTTTTTTTTTCTATCCACTGAATCAGAGAACCCGCCTTTCTCAGGGCAGAGTCCAAATTCCCAACTTGTATGAAATGAGATTTTCTTCCCAGTAATACATAGTGGAATGTCTACAGACATCTGTAAGTGTTCGTTGCCCCCCGTGATTTCTTCCTCGGCAGGGACCTGTGGCCACTGCATCCAGCTCCCCAGGATAGGACTGTGAGCTGAGCTTGGGACACTGAGAGAACGCCAGGCCCAGGATTTTCCCCATAAGCAACTAGATCCTGACCACAGGTTTTTGATGAGAATCAGATTTTGAAGACTGCTGTGGTTTATAAGAGCCTCCTCATGAAGAAGACTTTGTAGATCTCACCATTTACAGATATGAGAGACAAGTTTCCTTCTGAGTGATCTCATTCTGCTCTGACGTCCCTGGGAACACACATCTGAGTCAGCATTTCCAATCTTTTCAAATTAAATTAGCTCCTTCTAGGGAGCCAGATAAAAGAATGCTTGAAAGGAATGGAACAATATAGAGTCATCCATTTTTGATGCTTGGGTTAAATTTTATTAAAATGACTGTTCTGTATTGCCTAAACCATCTATTTTGAGAATGATTTGTCATTATTTCTAAAATCATACTTATAACTCTGCCCTAAATTGTAACTAAATTGGAAAAACATACTTAAATTCTGCCTAAGTGATAACTTAATCCACATTCAAAGGACTTCCTTGGATGAAGGACACTGGAAATTTAAACTTTGCAACCTGTCTTTTTACTACCCCTTTCTGTTCATCTTAGATCAGCTTAATGGCATAAACTAATAGTAATATGGCAGGTATTTAAAGACTTAAAAACCACAGACCTGTGTTTGGAAACTATTCTTCTTCAAGAAGGTATATGCCACTCTGCAAGAAGCCAGATGTCTTTCCACTGAGGCACATCTGGCTGATGGCGGCACTGCTCATGTCCTCTCTGACCAGGGTGACCACGTGCCCTGGTTTTGCTGGCCACATCCAGTTTTGCCTGTTGTTCTAGTGTCCTAATAGAGATTCACTCTCAAAAGAGTCCCCTTTTGGATGACGCTACGTGGTCACCCTATATCTGGTTGATGTGATATTAGTAAGCATAAAGTGACCTTTGAGGAAGCCGGATCTTTTATCTGTTGGAGTGACTGGAGTCTTTCTGAGAAATATTGACTTTATTTTAAAAGATTTCAATACCTTCAGACACATTGATTTTTCATGACATGAATTGTATGTATAAAGAATGTTCCATAAGCTCAGAGACACTAATTGAAAGCGCATGAACCACAGAGGTGTGGAATCTAATATGGCAAAACCGTGTTCCATCCTCTACTCCCAGAAATCAGCAGCTCCACCTAATGGTTCTCCGGACTTGGTGAGCCCTGAAAGCCCTCCGTTAGGTGAAGACAGAGCTCACAGCGCCTGGCCTCAGGCTGTGCCTTTTCTTGTCTCTGTTGCTTTCCAGGCAATGCCGGCAGCCCCTCCCTAGTTAGCCTGGCGCTTTCTGCCATGCACTTCTGTCATGCCTGCAGCCACTGCTGCCCGGAATCTTCAGTGGCACCTCTGCCTTCAGTGTCCTCTGCCCAGCTCCATCAGGACATCTGTTTCTAGGACCTCTGCCAGGAGATGTGGCACACCTGCTATCCAGATCCGAGGTGGGTGGAGGGACAGGCAGGTGTGGGCCCTCATCTGGGGTCAGTGGGTATTCAGAGCCAGGGTGTGCAGGTGGAACTCCAACCCCACACCCATTAGCTCTGTGACCTCAGACAGGCTTCATAACCTCACTGTGCCTCAGTTCCTTCAGCTGTCAAATGTCTAATAGTTGCTACCTCCCAGGGGTGTCATGAGGATGAGAGGCATCACCCCCATGCCTGTGCTCAGTGTATAGGAGGTGTCACCCCCATGCCTGCCTCAAAGCCTGCCTGACTAACCCCTGCTGCCCTATGGGAGGTGCTCTCTGTTGTTCACACAAAGGCGTTTCAGACTTGCTGGGCTCCGGGCACCCCTAAGGACCTCACTAAGGGTGACCTGGAACCCCAGATATGGAGAGGTGTCCTGGTGCCAGGAGGAGAGAGGTCCCACAAGCCTCCAGCCTGGGTGTCTGCCTTTCTTCTCTGGAGGTATCGTTACCTATGGTAACACTCCTGTTCCCAGCTCCCAGCTGGGCCTCTGAGCTTGGGAAAGGTGGCTGGCTGCTGGGCTGGCAGCCCAGAACCTCATCTTCAGAGAGCACAGCTAAGTGAAGCGTGAGATTGGGTGTTCCTGCCACCCTGCAAGGCCCTGGCAGGCTCTCTCCTGCCTTTGCTCCCCTCCACCGGGGGTGCCACACCCAGCTCCCCTGACCCCTCCACCCATTCTCTGTGCAGCTGTTCCTGTCCAGGCTGCCTCTTACTGATGCCTATTGTGGCAACATACCAACAGCAAGCACTTTGTAGGAGGTCAGGATCTCCCCAGCCCCTAACCCAAGACCATCAGCTGCTTGAGGCAGGAATGTGCCTGTTGCGCTCTCTGCTCAGCTCCCTGCCAGCACCCACCCCAGACCCTGTCAGTTGGAAGAATGGGGGACATCACCAGAGTCTCAGTCATTGTTTCTGAATATGGGGAAATAGTCCTCACCTGCTATGGTTACTATGAGAATAATGAACCCTTCCTAAGGACCATGCCTGCAGCAGGAAGGCTCGCAGCAAATACCCACTGCTACTATTACTCCCTTACTTCACAGAGAGGTACAGTGGCCACCTGGGACTCCCCTCCCTTTCCACACTGCCCATTGACTTCCTCTTCCTTTGCACCCACCCTTCTGGTACATGCAGCCCACTTTGGTGGGGTGGTGGGTGGGTGGGAGGCTGGAAAGGTTGTGGTCTGTGCGTTCAAGCTCTCCAGCTTATATGGAGGCTTTTCTTCAGCACAAACTACCATCTCATAATGGAGCAGCTGCTGTGGGTATGTCTTGTTCTTTCGAAGCACCTGAGCGGCCATCGTGAGAGTGATCTTGACTGGGAGTGGCATCTGAATTAGGGATAGAAACCGAGTGACGGAATAGTTATTTAGAAAAGTTTCAATAATTACTGCCATTTGCACAGGATTCCCACTAAAATAGGCAACTCTGAGGGCAAAGAGCTGAGAGAGTCTGCTTCAGGGGCCAGGAGGTTGTGTTGGAAACAGCTTTGTGTGTCTGGAATTAGAAATCTGAGCTCCAGTCCTGTGCCATGAGGCAGGTCCTTCCACCTCTCCAGTTCCCGGTTTTCCCCTCTGTAACCACACTCACACTGCAAGAATAAAACCACAAATGTGCACACTAGCCAAGCGCCTGGCACGGCACTCACAGACTGGGCAGGAATCGCCATGGCACCTTGTATTGGCAGAGCACCTAGCAGTACCAAAGGACTGTCTCAGTCCATCATTTCTTTTGACCTTTTTAAGAATCCTGTGACATACACAGAACAGGGACTCTCATCTCTAATTTTTCAGTGAGACAGAGGTTAAGGGCATTTAGCCACAAGATGAAACACTGCAGAAAAGAAACTGGAACTTTTTTTTTTTTTTTTTTTTTGAGACAGAGTCTCACTCTGTCACCAGGCTGGAGTGCAGTGGTGCGATCTCTGCTCTCTGCAACCTCTGCCTCCTGAGTTCAAGCAACTCTCCTGCCTCAGCTTCCCAAGTACCTGGGACTACAGGCATGTGCCACCATGCCTGGCTAATTTTTTGCAGTTTAGTAGAGACAGGGTTTCACCGTGTTAGCCAGGATGGTCTCGATCTCCTGACCTGCCTCGGCCTTCTAAAGTACTGGGATTATAGGTGTGAGCCACCGAGCCTGGCCAGAAACTAGAGCTTTTAATCTGACTCTCAGTCTTGTTCATTTCTTTTTTTATTTATTGAGGGGAAATCCGTATAACATAAATTTAACCATTTTACAATTCAATGGCATTTAGTAGATTTAAAATGTTATGCAACCACTACCTCTATCTAGTTCCAACATGTTCCAAAGTCATGAATATTTATCCCTAAGTTTTTTTTTTATTGCATTTTAGGTTTTGGGGTATATGTGAAGAACATGCAAGATTGTTCCATAGGTACACACATGGCACTGTGATTTGCTGCCTTCCTCCCCTTCACCTATATCTGGAATTTCTCCCGATGCTATCCCTCCCCAACTCCCTACCCTCCGCTGTCCCTCCCCTATTTCCCCCAGTGTGTGATGCTCCCCTCCTTGTGTCCATGTGTTCTCATTGTTCAATACCCACCTATGAATGAGAACATGTGGTCTTTGATTTTCTGTTCTTGTGTCAGTTTGCTGAGAATGATGGTTTCCAGGTTCATCCATGTCCCTACGAAGGACATGAACTCATCGTTTTTTTATGGCTGCATAGTATTCCATGGTGTATATGGGCCACATTTTCCCTGTCCAGTCTATCATCGATGGGCATTTGGGTTGGTTCCAGGTCTTTGCTATTGTAAACAGTGCTGCAGTGAACATTCGTGTGCATATGTCCTTATAGTAGAACGATTTGTAATTCTTTGGATATATACCCAGTAATGGGATTGCTGGGTCAAATGGAATTTCTATTTCTAGGTCTTTGAGGAATCGCCACACTGTCTTCCACAATGGTTGAACTAATTTACACTCCCACCAACAGTGTAAAAGTGTTCCGATTTCTCCACATCCTCTCCAGCATCTGTTGTCTCCTGATTTTTTAAAGATAGCCGTTGTAACTGGTGTGAGATGCTATCTCAACGTAGTTTTGATTTGCATTTCTCTAATGACCAGTGATGATGAGCATTTTTTTCATATGTTTCTTGGCCTCATGTATGTCTTCTTTTGTAAAGTGTCTGTTCATATCCTTCACCCACTTTTGAATGGGCTTACTTGTTTTTTTCCTGTAAATCTGTTTTAGTTCTTTGTAGATTCTGGATATTAACCCTTTGTCAGATGGGTAGATGGCAAAAATATTTTAACATTCTGTTGGTTGCCGATTCACTCTAATGACTGTTTCTTTTGCTGTGCAGAAGCCGTGGAGTTTGATTAGGTCCCATTTGTCTATTTTGGCTTTTGTTGCCAATGCTTTTGGTGTTTTGGTCATGAAGTCCTTGCCTATACCTATGTCCAGAATGGTTTTGCCTAGGTTTTCTTCTAGGGATTTTATGGTGTTAGGTCTTATGTTTAAGTCTTTAATCCATCTGGAGTTAATTTGAGTGTACACGTCAGGAAGGGGTCCAGTCTCTGTTTTCTGCACATGGCTAGTGAGTATTCCCAACACAATTTATTAAACAGGGAATCCTTTCCCCATTGCTTGTTTTTGTCAGGTTTGTCAAAGATCAGATGCTTGTAGATGTGTGGTGTTGCCTCCGAGGCCTCTGTTCTGTTCCATTGGTCTATTTCTCTGTTTTGGTACCAGTACCACACTGTTTTGATTACTGTAGCCTTGTAGTATAGTTTGAAGTCTGGTAGTGTGATGCCTCCCACTTTGTTCTTTTTGCTTAGAATTGACTTGGCTATGCAGGCTCTCTTTTGGTTCCATATGAAGTTTAAGGTGTTTTTTCCAGTTCTGTGAAGAAAGTCATTGGTAGCTTGATGGGGATAGCATTGAATCTGTAAAT
>CAUYLG010027372.1:0-21552 GCA_963573385.1 Cacajao melanocephalus | reverse complement strand
CACTCGCTCTCTGTGCTTTCACTGGGAGCTACGATCCTGGGCTGTTGTTAATCAGCCATTTTGGATCTCTCCGCCCGGTGATGAAGTTTTTTCTGTTTCTTAGTTTTCCTTTGGCGGACGCCCCTTCCCCGCACAGCTGGACCGTCCCCGTTCAGCTGTGCTTACTGTGAAACTCTCAGTCCTCAGCGCTTCCAATTGCTGTTCTCCTTGTGGGGACAGGACCAGCCGAGCCGGAGTCGTCCCGTATACTCCGCGCCGAGAAGCGCCCTGCTGGGGCGCCGGCAAAATAGCCGCACCGGCCAAAAAAGTCGCGCTGGCGACCCGTGTGGCTCCTCCGCCGGGAATCTCCTAGTCTGTGGGCAACAAAAATTCGTCTGAAAGTGCGGCGTCCACTCGCTCTCTGCGCTTTCTCTGGGAGCTACAATCCTGAGCTGTTATTAATCGGCCATCTTGGATCTCTCTCCTCAAAAACAATTTTAAGAAGAGAAAATATAGTGGCAGATACCAAAATGATTTGTTACTTATTTATTTATTTTTTTGAGATGGAGTTTTGCTCTTGTTGCCTAGGCTGAAGTGCAATGGCGTGATCTCAGCTCACTGCAACCTCCTCTTTCTGGGTTCAAGCGATTCTTCTGCCTCGGCCTCCTGAGTAGCTAAGATTACAGGTGCCTGCCACCACGCCTGGCTAATTTTTTGTATTTTTAGTAGAGATGGGGTTTCACTATGTTGGCCAGGCTAGTCTTGAACTCCTGACCTCAGGTGATACACCCGCCTCGGCCTCCCAAAGTGATGGGATTACAGACTTGAGTCTCCATGCCCAGCTGCCAATGTTTTGGTTTTTAATTTATTTGGAATAGACACTAGCAAGCTGTTTTTGGAGAAAAGTGCTTATAACTATAGTAGCCTTAAATGTTGTCTCTTAGCTAATCATGTAGACACAAGATCTGTACATTTTAAATAATAACCACATGATTTTTGAAGTTCAAAAACAATTTCCAACATTAGGCCACAAAAGTGATTTTTGTAGCTGCAGTGTTTGGTCCTATAATCTGTGTGTTTTTGCTTATTTTTATACAAAAATGTTTTTTGGTAGAGTCAGGATCTTGCTATGTTGACCAGGCTGGTCTTGAACTCCTGGCCGCAAGTGATTCTCCCACCTTGGCCTTCCAAAGTCCAGGGATTATTGGCATGGACCACTATGCCCAGCCTTTTAACATGTGTTTGAATGTAATCTACCTCTTAATACACATTTGGTCTTCAAGCCAATCGTGCAAATCATGCTTTGTTTCATAACTAATATAAAATAAAAATGAGTACATTTCACTTTTTGAATTGGGAAAAGTCTAAATTTGTCTATTTATTATGAATGTTATTAAATATTATACTTAACCTGAAAATATGAATTTCGTAGCCATATACAAATCTAAATAAAATATTTTGGATTTAAAATAACTTCTTTATTATATGCCATGCAGAAATAACAAAACGATATTTAAAATTCTTAATGGAGGTTGAGAGATTATATACTACTCTTTCTTTCCCTTCTCTCTCTTTCTTTCTTTCTTTTTTCTTTCTTTTTTTCTTTCTTTCTTCTAAAAGGGATTACAAGCCAAGAAAAGATGAAGATATGCCAGCCTGGATGTTTCTCTGACTCTTTTCCACTCACCCCTATCCCACAGAACAGTGCTGAGGAAACTGTTCAGAGGAATGAATGTGGGTGTTTGAACATGAGGGTGTCAGTGTGTGAGTATATGTGTTTATGAGTGATTTTTTTTTGTGTGTGTATGTGAGTGTGTTGGTGTATATGTGTAAGCATTTGTGTGTTAATGTATATATGTGTGACTGTGTGCATGTGTATTTGAGCCTGGGTATGTATGTATGTTTCTGTGAGTTTGTGTATGTGTGTGTAAAACAGCCCAAGCTCTGGGGAAGAAAATCTAGATTCATATGACAGTGGAACAAGAAAATTCAAAAACGCACAAACTTATTAAATTCAATGAAATAGATTCCTAGTATCCTGAATGGAGCTGACAAGAGCCATGCCATCTCTTTCTCTGCTCATTTGATTGTAGTCATGTAGCAGTAAGGATGGATGCACATGTGCACCTGTGTGTGTGTGTGTGTGTGTGTGTGTGTGTGTAAGGAGGGCCAGTGGGAAGCACTCAACAAAGTGGACCAACCTGTCAGCCCAGGTTCGGCCAGCTCAGTGCCCTCTTAGGTGAGGGCAGTTGTGGGTGGCAGCAGCTGAATCCATGCCACCAGCGCAGAGTGGAAATCTCCCCAGCTGTTTGGTGGGCCCTCCCTTCTTGTCTCCCTTCCTCCCTCTATCCATCTCCCATTGCCCCCCCGCAGGACACACACACTAAAGTGGGCTCAAGCCTCTGTCTTTAATAAGCTCAGAAGATAGTAAATCATGGTAATGAGAAAAACAAGGAGCACATCTGCTCCCAATGAAGCATTGCATATGGGCTGATCAATTGCTCTAGAAATTGTCCTTTGGACATTATTCACGATGAAGCTGTCCCATTAGAGTACAGTTTCCTATATGTAATTGGAGGATGTGTCAGACTGCTTGTGGGTCCTTCTAGTGGAACCAGCATCATGTTTTCAGCTTAGGCCATTTTAAAGAATTTGGGGTTGTGTTTCCAAAGTGCTTTTAATTTTTTTTTTTTTTTAGGCAGAATTTCGCTCTTGTTGCCCAGGCTGGAGTGCGGTGGTGCGATCTCGGCTCACTGCAACCTCCGCCTCCCGGGTTCAAGTGATTCTCCTGCCTCAGCCTCATGAGGAGCTGGGATTACAGGTGTGTACCAGCATGCCTGGCTAATTTTTTGTATTTTTAGTAGAGAGGGGGTTTCACCATGTTGGCCAGGCTGGTCTCGAACTCTTGACCTTGGGTGATCCTTCATCTCGGCCTGGGATTACAGCCATGAGCCACTGTGCCCGACCTATTTATTTATTTTTAATCTTAGAGTCCATTTTCACTGAAAAATAATTTTAGCAATGGTGGTGAATTTCCAGGGGCACCTTCTGGCTAAAAGACATGCTTTCGACCCCTGAATTGTTTTTAGAATCTCCGATCAACATTAACCTCTCTACACCATGAGTTCACATTTGTTTGTGTCAAGGATTGGAGGCACTTTCGGATTAAAAGCATTCATAGGCCTGGCTGTGAGCCTCTTGAGAGTATGCTCCTCTCTAGCAGCTCTGACTTTCCCAGAGCCACAAGAGTAGGGGGGTTATAAGTATATATAACCCTTTAGTGCTTCCAAGGACTGCTGATGCACATCAGCACATGGTCATTCATTCACTCATTTGATGCTGGTTTAGACACTTGAGATACATCAGCGAAGAAAACGAAGATCTTTGCCCTCTGAGGTTTATGGGACAGCAGATAGAAAGATACATGTAATATTAATAGCATCATAAATAAGAAAATAGTATGTATATATGTTCGCAGGTGCTATGAAAAAAGAAGAGAAGAGCAGGATGCAGGGGATGTCATGAGCATTCAATGGAGTGGTCAGGGAAGGCCTCAATGAGAAAATGTCATTTAAGCAGACTTGAAGGATGAAGCTGACATCTAAGGGAGGTGCATTCTAGCAGAGGAGACAGGCAGAGGAAAGGCCCGAAGCGGGCATGCGCCTGCAGGTTTGCGGAACAGCAAAGAGGCCTGTGTGGCTGACTGGGAGAAAGCAAAGGGAGGAGAATAGGGTGAGTGGATAGAAAGGTGATGGCATCAGATGACACATAGCGCCTCGCAGGCCATGGCAAGGCCTTAGCCTTTGACTCCATTGGAGATGGGAGCCGGCGTAGGCTTCTGAGCAGAGGAGGGGTGGGACCTCAGGTGTGTTTTAATGGAATCACTCTGGCTGCTGTGCTAGGAACAGACTGTAAAGCTGCGAGGGTGGAAGCTAGCTAATGCAGTAATTCAGGTGAGAAATGATGATGACTTGTCCCATTTGCTGGGTTGAACTGCTGAATTGAGAAATCTGCTTCTAAGATAATGGCAGGAATTTAGCAGCGTACGTTTTAAAGCTGGAAGTGGACAATATTTTTTTGCTATTTGGGGTTCAATTTGGCTTCCAACTCCCCTGGAGCTGGTCATGTATATTCCACTCTGGGAGACAGAGACAGAGGAAGCGTGAGCACGGGATCTACTCCTTCAGGTTCTTATAAAAGCAGACTCTAAGGAGAGGCTGCTGCTCCCAGACTGAGGCTAAACGTGAAAAATTCTTCATAGCTGTGGGGGAATCTGGGTCCAAGGATGTGGGGGCCTGGTTGGGGAGCTGGGGTCGGATTCCTGGCCTGGCAGGCAGGTGGGAAGGAAGGCTAACTGCTGTTTGACCGCACAGCTGCCTTGAGTACCTGCCTGCTATTAATGGCAGCCTCTGGAAGACTTTGGGACACACAGAAGGAGAATAGTGAAGGCTCTCTTATCTCTTTCCTGGCATGCTCCGAACAGAAATCGGAGAAGATTGCAGCCTCTTACCCCTGCCCTCATGGAGGAGCTCAGGAAAGGGAGTCTGTAGGTACACCTGGGCAGGAGGCTTTCTGGAGGGGGAGGAAGCAGTGTACCTCGGGAGCTTGGGGGTGATAGTGGCAGCAAAATCTAGGGAAAGGGCTAGTTGGAGGCCTTTGCAAGCCTTAAGTCCATCGTGCAGTTCCAGGGACATCCAGAATTGTGTAAAGGGTCAGTATTCAGGAGACCGGGTTTGTGGTCCTGGCTGCACCGCTGCAGCTTTGAGCAAGGCCCTGTCCCCTCCAGGTGCCATGCTTCAGCAAGGAGTGGGCCCAGGTGACTTCTGAGGCCTTCCAGCCGGGACACGAGGGACTGCGGCTTAGCCAGAAGCCAGCTTCTCCCGCTGAGCTGAGCCAGCTCCGCAGAGGGCGCCGACGCGGGAGAGCGCGCCGAGTCTGGGCTTTAATAATGCCCACGGCCGGTAGCTCGGAATACAAATACAGCGGCGGCAGCGCAGGGGCGGCTGCCACCCTGGGTACCCTGGACGCGTCCGCCACCCTGTGGTCAGTCTAAGCGCTGCAGGCTGCGCTGCGGTTTTGGCGTTAGTTATTTCACGCGCGGCGGCGGGCGCCGGGAGTGCAGGTTGGAGGGCATCCGGAGGGAGAGATGGGGACAGGGAGGTGGTGAAGAGCGAGGCTCCAAGAGAACGCAGAAGCTCCCGCAGCTCCCCTCTGCAGGCCACAATCGCTTTCTCGTCCACAGCCCCTTTCTGACCATCTCTTGGGGATCCTTCTAACAGTCACAGTTTGACTTTCCCTTTCCGAGTCTCAGCTACGTGAACTGTTCAGTGGGAGCCATAAGCACTGACTTCACAGGGTGGTTGGGCGGTCAGTATCGCCTTTGAGCCCGAGCCAACCAGGGCCCTGCCCTGGCCCCGTGTGTCAGCGGTCTCATGTTTTCCAGTGCCTTCCAAGAAGGAAGCTCCCCACCAGCTCCTGGAACCTCTGGGCTGACCAGAAGGGAACCCCAAGCCCGGACCACAGACCTGCATGAAACCTGGTCCTGATTTCCCTTCTCTGGGATCCCTTCAATCCTCTGTCTTCCACCCGACCCCCTGGAATCAGATATCCTGAGAAGCTCCAGGACTCCCACCCAGGGGAATCATCCCAGGGCCCCATGGCCTGGCCTCTGCTGAGGGGGTTTTCGGGCAACTAGATTGCTCCCGCTGGCCAGCAAGGTATTTCTTTCACAGAAGTGAGAGAGATTAGGTCATCATGCTGGTACTGACACACTGATTTTGGTGACTCAAATAGTCTATATGGGTAAGGAAATAGGTTGATTGGTAAGGAAAGTTGGAGCATGAATCCCCGTGCTGGGCCAGCCTCTAGACTCAAAGAGCCTCTGTTTTTTGACACCTTTTGACAGCTCTGGCCTGTGGTTCCTCTTCAATTTCTGAAAGCTGTCTTCTGCAGGCTTCCAGGACACCCCCTCTCCTGGCTTTCCCATGACCTCTCTCTCCACTGCAGGATTGTTTGTCTGTCTCTCAGGTGAGCTTCTGTTCTGGACCCTTTCCCTTTTCTCTGCCGTCACTGTCTTCCCACCAAGCTCGTCCACACCCAGCACTTGAATTGCGACTGTGTGCAGCCTGAACCGATCCCTCTACCTCTAGCTGTGCCCTTTCCCGTGAGCTCTAGAACCATATACTCCACTGCTGGGGGCAGGGTGATTGCCACATGGATGTCCCATAACCAATACCCACTCACTCTGTTCAATTTTGATCTCATGACTCATGATCTCCCCCACCCCCACAGGTTTCATGGCCACTCAGACCTAGTGCAAACTCCTTTCCATGACCAACAGGGGCACCATGCTCCACGCCCTGCTTGCTACCTCATTCTCCAACTTCCCATTGACATCAGCCTTTTGGTCCTCACAGAGCCACACACTCTTGGTCCATGCTATGCTATGCCCTCTGCCCCTCTCATGGGTTCATCAGCTCCTCCTGCCTCATTGTTCTCCCAATTCATATCAGCCCCTGCCATGTGCCACTTTAACCCCCATCTTCTAACACCTTCAGTGCACCCCCACCCCCACCCCGGCGGTCCTGCTGCTGCATGGGCCTTGAGGACCCTAACTAGCCATCCACCCTCTTCTGGAATATAACTCCTTTTCTACTAAACTTGTTTTAGTGTTTCTCAACAAAATGCTACTGGCATTTTGGGTGGAAGAATTCCCCATTGGAAGGTCTTCCAAGGACTTATAGATTGCCTGGCTTTTACCCTCTAAATGCCAGCAGCACATTCCTCAACACCAGTAACTGTGACATTCATGAAACCTACATGCACCTTTCCAAATGCTGCCTGGGGAAATCTCTTTCTCTGGCTCCCAGTGGATTGTACTGCTACTGATTGAGAATCACTCTAGTCTTTACTGTTTGAAGACCTTTCTTTTGGGGAAGTGCGGATGCAAAATGAGAGCTGAGTAGGTTTTCTTTTTGCCTGCCGCTTATTAACTTTGTGCCATCTGCTTCAAACTGGGGGTCAGGTAATGAGAGAGAATGCCAGTCATTTAGAAATGAAAAAAACCATTGGAAAAACTCAGGGTGCAAGTGACAAAGGAGTTTATGCCAGGAGAAGGGCATAAATCAGTAGTTCCAGGGCAGCAGAGCAGCTCAGGGTGGGAGCATGAAGATACCAGGCCCAGCTTCCAAGAAAAGGGGACTCTGCTTCCTGCCTCCCGGAGGAGCCCACCTGAGGCTCTCTCCCTTGGTCCTGGATCTGTCTCAAGGACCACAGGACCCAACCATACCATTTGGCATCCTGGAGCTCTTGGTTTAGGGAGGGAAAGGGAGCTGAGAATATCTCTGTGGGCTTGTTTTTGCACCCAGCAGTTAGTCCCCTGAGGTTTACCCTCCTGTGCCATGTGCCCTGCAGAGTTGACATTCTGGTTCATTTCAGTTTGGAACGCTGCCAGGATTGCTTAACTAATGTTCCTGCCTTTATACTCATACCTCTCCAGAGAGATACTAGCTTGACACCCTGTCTGTACCTTTTCATCATGCAGCATTCCTTCAAACCATTGCATCTAATCTTTGGTGCTGACCTCCCAAACTACTCTCCACAGCTTTTGATGCCCTCTAAATGCTGAACTCAGGGGTCGCTTTTCAGTCTGTGTCTTCTTGTTATTTTTTAGAGACAGGGTCTTGCTTGTGGCCCAGGCTTGAGTGCAGTGATCTGATCACAGCTCACTGCAGCCTTGGAGTCCTGGGCTCAAGCGATCCTCCCTCTCAGCATCCTGAGTAGCTAGGACTACAGGCATGTGTCACCACCACTGGCTACTTAAAAAAATTTTTTTGAGATGGGGGTCTCCCTGTGTTGTCCAGGCTGGTCTTGAACTCCTGGCTTCAAGTGTTCTCCCATCTGCAGCCTCCCAAAGTGCTCAGGATCACAGGCCTGAGTATGCTTGAGTCTGTTTCTAATCTGACCTCTTTGTGACACTGAACTTCTTTCTTCTTGTTCCTGTTTTCAGACACATTCTTGGTCAGTGGCTGTCACTTATTGGTTGCCTTATATTTCCTAGACCAGAGTTCTCAACTCTTATGAGTATGGGTCTGAATTTCAGTTCACAAATATTGATGTGCAAAAAAAAAAGATTTATATATATATAAATCTATGTATATATATAAATTTATATATATAATATATTTATATATATATATCTTCTAAAACTAATTGCTGATGCCATATCTTATTCTTCCAGGATGTCAGAAAACTTAACCTCAGGATTCCCCCAGGGTTGTGACACAGATCTCAGACCTTGGACCTCTGATCCCATCCACCCAGATGCCTCAGGAAGTCACTCACTCCATCCCCCTACCAAATTTTCTCAGCCACATTTGAGTGCTCCAGAATCACCTGAGATGTGTTTTCAGTCTCTGGTTCTGGCCTCAGACGGTCAGACTCAGTCAGTGTCATTTGACCTTCACTATACCAATCAATAGCATTGACTGAACTTCATATGTGCTAGACATATTGCTGAGCATGCTGCATGCACCTTCTCAGGTGGAGGCTGCTAAGAATTGGGCTAACTGTTCAGGCTCCATGGTTAGCCTAGCTGCATTTGAATCGGATCACTGCCACTGCCTGGTTGGGTGACCTTGGGTGAACCACTTAATCCACACTTCAGTGTCCAAGCTGATAGAATATACCAACTTCATAGAGTTGCCATGAGGATTACACATTCAAATACATGCAAAGTGCTTAGAACAGGGCTTGACATGGAGTAAGTACTACAAAGTATTTTATACTATTATTAGTTATCCCCATAATACCATGCGCTAGGCATTTATTACAATCTTCATTTTATAGATGAGGAAATTTTGGCCTACAGAAATCAAGTAACTTGCCCAGGATCATAGAGCTAGGAAATGATAGAACAAAGCCTCAAACCAAGGTGGCCACATTCTAGAGGTAAATGTCATTGAGCCTATGGCTACTGATATGGTTTTCCTCTGTGTCTCCATCCAAATATCACCTTGAATTGTAACAATCTCCACGTGTCAGGGGCAGGACCAGGTGGAGGTAATTGAATCATGGGGGCAATGACTCTCATGCTGTTCTCGTGTTAGTGAGTTCTCATGAGAGCTGATGGTTTTATAAGGGACTTTTCCCCTTTGTTGAGCATTCACATGAGATGCAAATATCTTCACAGTTTTTGACCACTTAGAGAGGTCCATCCACATAGCAAGTGTGCAAAAGAGGGGCCTACTCACCATGTAAGTAGAATATGTAAAATAAACTCATGTAAAATATAACATTAATTACAATGACATTGATTACTACTTACCATGGAGGAGAACTCACAGGCTCAGAGAAGTGGCTTACCCAAAGTTATACGGTCACATGGCTCATCAGTGGGAGGGCTGAGATTTCCATTATGGCTAATTCCAAACCCCTTGCAAAAGTGTGGAGGTACGAAAGGGTGACGAAGACTTTGGAAAAATTGAATTGACTCAGATTACTAACTCAGGGTAAAAACAAATGACGGCTCATGTTTCTGTTGAAATGACAAGCAGATGCGCAGCATTTTAGAATTAACTGGTGATGATGATCATCAATGGTGAAATGTCAGTTTCATCTTGAGTTCTGAGCAGCACTTGATATGGTTGCCTACTCCCTTTTCCTTTGAAACACCCTTCCATGGTTTCCAGGACACTTCTCTCTCCTGGTTTTTCCTGGTACCTTACAGGTTATTTCTCTTCAGTATCCTTCCTCATCAGCCTGTAACTTTTCCTCTTTTTCCTTTTTACATTTTTTATTGTGTTAAAATTTATAAAACATAAAATTTGCCATTGTAACCATTTTAAACATATAATTCAATGACATTAATTACAATCACAGTGTTGTGCAACCATTACCACCTTTTTGCAAGGTCGAATTTCCCAGAATCCCCATAGTGGCTCTGCTTTCCTGACTGAACTTTGACTGGTACAGTTATGGCTGGGTTGTCCTCTTGGACACCAAAGTCACCCAAGATGATAATCCAGCTTTGGACTACGAGGAATACAGTAAGCTAAGTGTCCAGTGACTGAGGTGCAGTGAGTAGGAGGTCATTAGATGACAACAACCAGGAGGGAAATAAGAGTGCTGGAACCAAATAGACAGACAAAGTGGCTAAAAATAAGGGGGTTTTACATGCAGATGGCAGAACAGTGGCCTGAGCAAAACACTATAGCATGAGAAGAATGCTTACCCCTCTCCTACTCTTAGGTGAGGGTCTCCCAAGATATGAAGGTGAGAGCCAGGGCTCAGGATGAGAAGGTAGAGAAAGACTCCAGTTAAGAAAGCCAGACTAGAGTTTGATTTTATAGACTAGGGGGCGGTTGAACAGTTCAGTGGTGAAATAGACACATCATGTGTGATCTTGAGAGAACTGTTTGCCTTCTCTGTGCCTCAATGTCCCCATTAGTACACTGAGACCATGTTAGTACCTACCTTATACGATTATTGAGGAAATTAAACGAGTTAATGCATGCAAAGTGCAAAGAACAATACTCCATAAAAGTAGTGCTTAACAAGTAACACATACTCACTAAAGGGTTTTTTTTTTTTTTTTAAATTTGGCCCTTATCAAAACTCTGAGGTGTCAGCAAGTTAAGGATTATTGCCCCCAGTTGAAGAATGTGTTACCCAGAGAGGTTAAGGAGTTTGCCAAGAATCGCACATAGGAATAGAGTTCAAACAAGCCTCTGGTCTTCTGACTTGTTGGCCAACACATTTTCCCTTCCTTCCTCTCTTTCTTTCTTTCTTTCTCTCTCTCTTTCTTTCTTTCTTTCTTGCTAGGATTACAGACATGGACCACCACGCCCAGCTAATTTTTGTATTTTCAGTAGAGACAGGATTTCACCATGCTGGCCAGGATGGTCTTGATCTCCTGATGTCGTGATCCACCCACCTCGGCCTCCCAAACTGCTGGGATTATAGGCATGAGCCACTGCACCTGGCCAGCTAACCAACACATTTTCTACCACTGCTCACTGCATTAGGAGTTCTGAGAAGTGGTGAGTGAACATGTCAGATGAGGAGTAGTGTTGCATAAGCCAGGAAATTCTTCTCATCAAATCATGCCTTCACAGAGCCCTCAGTTATAGCCACCCCACCTAACAGTCAACCAGTCTTTACCATCAGCCCCCTTAAACTGGGGTTCATACTTTAATTGTCTCTGATTCCAGGTCCCTCACCTGTTGGTCCTCAGAGCTGGTGGGAGATTTAATCTGCCCTCAGCCTGACCCAGTGCATCCCGCTGAGTTCCTGCTGAGCAAAATGTTCAAACAAACTAGCAATCTGATTAGCCCCAGTGTCTCCTGCTCTGGTTAGCCCCCTGCTGTGCTAATAAAGGAGGAGGGAGATTAAATTAGTAATGATATTGAGGTGGTGGAGGTGCTGAAATGTGTTTATAAATGGATTTTTAATATAAGAAATAAGGACAATTGGCACTGGCAATTAGTATATAATGAAGGCCCTTGTACCTGGAGCTGCTGATAAGAGGATAATAAATTGATGTGTGAGAAACCCCCAAAGAAATAGACTTTGAGAGTTAAATATCTGGAAATATTCATACAACCGTTAACTATGGGCTTTCCTTTGCCATTAGTTAGGGTGATCAAAGAGGGGAGGCCGGGAGTGGTGGCTCATACCTGTAATCCCAGCATTTTGGGAGGCCGAGGTGGGTGGATCACAAGGTCAGGAGTTCAAGACCAGCCTGGCCAATGTGGTGAAATCCCGTCTCTACTAAAAGTACAAAAATTAGCCAGGCATGGTGGTGGGCGCCTGTAGTCCCAGCTACTTGGGAAGCTGAGGCAGGAGAATCACTTGAACCCGGGAAGTGGAGATTGTAGTGAGCTGAGATGGTACCACTGCACTCTGACCTGGACAACAGAGTGAGACTCTGTCTCAAAAAAAAAAAAGCAGACAAGCAGATAGCAGGAATTACCCTAATATCATGAAGGGCAGGGCAGAGTGGGATCCTTTTAGCAGGTGAAAACAGGGTTTTTGGGAAATTAGCAAACAGTGGTGGCAAAAGCATCAGAGAACGGAGCCTGGCTCACAGGCCTGGGTACTGAAGGCTAGGAGGATGAGCAGGGCTTACGGAGGTTACTGCTATGATGATAATATTCCAGGGAGGCAAATTCAAAAAAAAATCATTCCAATGGGTTCAGGAATCTGAAATATCATCTCGCTGTAGCTTTGACTGCATTTTAAAAAATAGCAGCTTTATTAAGAAATAATTCACACACCACAAAATTCACTCTTCCAAAGGGTACAATCCAGTGGTTTCTAAAGTATATTCACAGTTGTGCAACCGTCACCACTATCAATTTTGGAACATTTTCTTTTTTTAGGCACTTTATTGAGGTATATTGCATTAAAAGTTGTGCATATTTAATGTGTACATCTCAAGGAGTTTGGGGATAAGTATACACATGTGAAACCATCACCATTATCAAGGCCATAAATACATCCATCACCTCCCAAAGTTTCCTCCTGCCCTCTTTATTATTATTTTTGGATGTGTGGTAATAACACTTAACATAAGATCTAGTCTCTTCCAACATAGTATATTAGACCTCCAGAACTTATTTATTTTGCATAACTAAAACATTGTACCCTTTGATCATCACTTCCCCATTTCCTTCTTCCCCCTACTCTCTGCTTGTAAAAGTTTGACTCTTTTAGATTCCACATATAAGTGAGATGATGCAGCATTTGTCTTTATCTGCCTGACTTATTTTACTGAACAAAATGCCCTCCAGGTTCATCTGTGTTGGTGCAAACGGCAGGATTTCCTTCTTTTTTTAAAGGCTGAATAATATTCCACTGTGTGTATGTACTATATATACTTCCTTTATTCATTCATTCACCCATGGACATTTAGGTTGTTTTCATATCTTGGCTATTGTGAATAAGGCTGCAATGAAAATAAAAGCACCAATATTTCTACAAAGTACTGATTTTCTCTCTCTTGTTTGTGGTATTTTTTTTTTTTTTTTTTTTGTAGTTAAAGATGGGGTCTTGCTCTGTCACTCAAGCTGAAGTGCGGAAATCTGATCATAGCTCAATGCAGCCTCAAACTCCTGGACTCAAGAGATCCTCCTGCCTTGGTCTCCCAAGTAACTAGGATTACAGAGGTGGGCCACTGTGCCTTGGTCTTGATTTTGTTTCTTTTGGATACATACCCAGAACTGTGATTCCTGAATCATAGGGTAGTTCTCTTTTTAGTTTTTTGAGGAAACTCCATGCTTTTTTCCCTAATGGCTTTACCAATTTCCATTCCTACTGATCGTGTATAAGGATTCCCTTTCCTCCACATCCTTGCCAGCATTTGTTTTCTTTTGTTTTGTTTTAAATAACTGCCATTCTAACAGATGTAAGGTTATATCTTTTTGCAGCTTTGATTTGCATTTCCTTGACAATAAATGATGCTGAACACCTTTTTAATACCCGTTGGCCATTTATATGTCTTCTTTTGAGAAATGTATATTCAAGTCTCTTGCCCATTCTAAAATCAGTTTATTTGCTTTTTTTGGTCTTCAGTTGTATGAGTTCCTTGTGTATTTTGGATATTTACCCCTTAGCAGTTGTATGACTTGCAAATATTTTCTTCTATTCCATAAGTTGCCTTTTCATTTTGTTGATTGCTTCCTTCGCTGTGCAGAAGATTTTCAGTTTGATGTAATCCCATTAGTTTATTTTTGAAAGAAAAACTATACTCTTTAGCAGTCACCCTTCATTCCTCTCATCCCTCCAGCCCTGAGAACCACCAGTCTTTCTGTCTCTCTGGATTTGCTGACTCTGGACATTTTATATAAATGGACATTTTATACAAACCATACAATATGTGGCCTTTTGTGTCCTGCTTCTTTTACTTAGCATAATGTTTTAAAGGTTCATCTATGTTATAGTATATATCAGACCATCATTCCTTTTTATGGCTGAATAATATTCCAATGTATGGATATATGGATATAACACATTTTGTTTATCCATTCTTCAGTTGGTGGACATCTGAATTGTTTCCACTTGAAAGATCTTATGCTGCTCTAAATATTCATATAAAAGTTTTTGTGTGGACAGATTTTTTCCTTTCTTTTGGGTATATAGCCAGGAGTGAAATTGCTAAGTCTTATGGTAGCACTTTATGTTCACCTTTCTAGGGAACTACCAAACCTTTTCACAGCAGCTACGCAATTTTGCATTCCCATCAGTAATGTATGAGTGTTCCAATTTCTGTACATTCTCACCAACATTTATCTTCCAAATTTTAAAAAATTATAGCCATCACAGTGTGTGTGAGGAGGTATCTCATTGTGGTTTTCATTTGCATTTCCCTAATGACTAGTAATGTGGAGAATGTTTTCTTGTATTTATTGGCCATTTGTATATCTTCTTTGGAGAATTATCTATTCAGAAACTTTGCCCAATTTTTAATTGGGTTGTTTGTCTTTTTATGGCTGAGTTGTAATGCTTCTTTATGTATTCTGAATACTAGACCCTTTCAGATATATGATTTATGAATATTTTCTTCCATTCTATGTGCTTTGTTTTCACTTTCTTGACAGTGTCCTTTGATGCACAAAAAATTTTAGTTTTGATGAAGTCCAATTAATTTGTCTTTTCTTTGTTGCTTATGCTTTTAGTGTCATCTGACTGCTTTTTTAAGGCAGTAGTTCTTGACCTTTCCTATCCTATTACCACTCTAGCCCCATCTCCAATCACTCTATTGAAAGTCTTTGGTCCCAAGCAAAGAAATTGAAAGCTGACTTTTCTGAGAACTTGTTGGTAAGCTTCCCGGCCTTCTGCTATGATGTGGTTAATTGATGGGAAGCCATGAGGCCAGTCTCAATCACAATGGGATGGAGGGAGGCAGTAGTAAATTATATTTCTATAGTTCTACAACACAAATGCACTCAAGTATTTTCATTAGTAGTTGAAGGTTGTTATAATACAGTTGAAGAAATGTCACCTTTGCAGAGGCTGAACAATACAAAGATGGAATATTTTTCAAATGACTTTAGTATCAATGGCAATAAATGTGGTTGTTTTAATGAAAGCACTAAAGGCAAAAATAATATTGGTAATAACCATAACTGATGTGAACACCCCGTTTCCCACCAAGACTAATCCTAGACTGAAACCCATATTATGTATGCCTCTAGGTTTCTTCTCCATGTCTTTAAGGCTGCCTCCCACTACACTTTTTTTTTGAGACAGGGTGTCCCTCTGTCACCCAAACTGTAGTGCAGTGGTGCGATCTTGCCTCACTGTAGCCTCCACCTCCTACCTCAGCCTCCTGAGTAGCTGAGACTACACCATGCTTGGCTAATTTTTATATTTTTTTGTAGAGACAGGATGTATTCATCAGAGGTCTTGTGAGGGACAGAATAGGATATATGTATATATGAAGGGGAGTTTATTAAGGAGTATTGACTCACACGATCACAAGGTGAAGTCCCACAGCAGGCCATCTGCAACCTGAGGAACAAGGAAGCTAGTCTGAGTCCCAAAACCTCAAAAATAGGGAAGCCAACAGTGCAGCCTTCAGTCAGTGGCTGAAGGCCTGAGAGCCACGGCAAACCACTGGTGGAAGTCCGTGAATCCAAATGCCAAAGAACTTGGGAGTCTGATGTTCGAGAGCAGGAAGCATCCAATACAGGAAAAAGATGAAGGTCAGAAGACTCAGACAGTCAGCTTCTTCCACTTTCTTCTGTCTGCTTTTATCCTAGCCATGCTGGCAGCTGACTGGATGGTGCCCACCCAGATTGAGGGTAGATCTGCTTCTCCCAGTCCATGACTCAAATGTTCATCTCCTTCAGCAACACCCTCATAGACACACCCAGAAACAATACTTTGCATCCTTCAATCCAGTCAAATTGACACTCAATATTAACCACCACATGAGATTTTTCCATGTTGCACAGGCTGGTCTCAAACTCCTGAGCTCAAGCAATCCATTCGCCTCAGCTTCCCAAATTGCTGGGATTACAGTGTGAGCCACTGTGCCCAGTTCTGCTTTACATGCCCAACTTTTACTGATTTGTAAAGCCCAACTCACTTCCTTTATGAAGCTTTCCCTGACTTTCCTCATCCTTTACCCTCAAAGCAGCCTGAGGTGAGGGGTGCTAGTCGACTGTGTGTAGACTGATAACTTGCAAAGAGCCAAGTTTCAGGATGAGGAGATAGAGAAAGCCTCCAGTTGAGAGAACCAGGCTGAAGAGGAGTTTGATTTTATAGACCAGGGGCAACCGAATAGTGCAATGGTGAAACATTTAGTGACTAATATGCTGTGACCTTGGGAAAATTGTTTGCCTTCTCTGTGCTTCAGTTTCCCATCTGTTCGAGGAGATTATATTAGTATCTACCTCACAAGCATGTTAAGGAAATTAAATTAATTCCTAAATGCAAAGGACTAAGGGTGATGCTCCGTTAGAGCAGTTTTTGACAAGTTATGTGTACTTGTTACAGGCTTTATTTATATATTTAAACATTTTATTTGGTTAAAAGCTCAGTCTCCTCATGTGAGAAGCCCAGGGGCAGATCTCAAGGGCTCAATCTCCATTCCACAGGAAGTTCTCACAAATGGTATAACATGCACAGAGTACACTGGGATATGGGAGGTGACAAAGACTTCTGTACCATAGCAGTGTCTCTAGCAACATTTGGATACAGAATTTGGAGCAGACATAAAAAATCCAAAAATACCCACAAATAAATGTTTAGAATTAATAGACAACATCATTTATATAGACCAGCAACAAACAAATAGAAAAAAATTTACATGATAAAATTGACAATTGCAACAAAAGCATCAATTATGTAAAATTTAGTATAACAGAGGATGTGCACAATCTTCACAGTGAATACTACAGGGCATTGCTGATAGACAGTTTAAAAGATCTAGAGAAATGGAGATATATATCATGTTCATGAATTGAAAGAGTCAATATTGTTTAGACTTCAATTCTCCCGAAATTGATCTACAGACCCAATGTGATTCCAATAAAGATAACAGTAGGTTGTGTGTGTGTAAACTGATAAGTTGATTATGAAATTTATATGGAAATGCAAAGGGTTGAGAATATGTAAGACAATCCTGAAGAATAACAAAACTGGGGGCACTTAAACCACCTTTCTCAAGATTTATAAAGCCTCAGTAATTAAGACAGTGTGTTATTGTCACAAGGATATAAAAAATATTCCTGAACAATGGAACAGAACAGAGAGTCCAGAGACTGATCCAAATACATTTCAATTGACTTATGTCAAAGATGAAACTGCAGTGCAGTGGAGGAAGGATGGCCTTTTTAATGGTGCTGGACCTCACCATTCTTCTCAGATCTGAAGCAAAGCACCACTTCTTGAACTCTGCCCATGATTTGTACCAAATAGTTAATTACATCACCAAAGGAGAAAATATCAGAGGGGAGGACTGGGGTCCTTATTTGGTTTGGACATTTGCCCTCTCCAAATCTCATTTTGAAATGTGATCCCCAATGTTGGAGGAAGGACTTGGTGAGAGGTGTCTGGGTATGGGAGTGGATCCCTCATGAATGACTTGGTGCCTTCCTTCTAGATATTAGTGTGTGCTAACTTTGAGTTCACATGAGAGCTGGTTGTTAAGGGCAGTTGGGGACCTCCCCCTTTTCTCTCTTGCTCCGTCTCTTGCCATGTGACACTACACCTGTTTTCCCTTCACCTTCTACCATGAGTAAAATTTCCTGGGGCCTCTCCAGAAGCTGAGCAGATGGTGGTGTCATGCTTGTGCAGCCTGCAGAACCATGAGCCAAATAAACCTCTTTTCTTTTTTTTCTTTTTTTAAATTTATAAAAAGAATAAAGTATGGAACGCTTCAAAAATTTGCGTGTCAGCCTTGTGCAGGGGCCATGCTAATCTTCTCTGTATTGTTCCAATTTTAGTATATGTGCTGCCGAAGCAAGCACCTCTTTTCTTTATAAATTATCCAGCCTCAGGTATTCCTGTATAGCAACACAAAATGGTCAAATAGAGTTCCTAAGAAACACTAACCCATGGAGAAAGGAAAGCCTAGAAAACAGAGTAAGAAGGAGTAGTCAGAGAGGTAGGAGACCAATTAGGACTATGTGGGAATCTGTAAGCAGAGAAAAGAGAGTGTTTCCAGAAGAGAGCATCTACTATGCCCAATGCTGCTGAGAGTAAGGAAGGTGAGAACTGAAATGAGTCCCTGAGATTTGGCTAGGTGGAAGTTGTTGATGGCCTTGAAAAAAGTTGTTTTGATGGAGCAATGAGATTTGCAGCCCGACTGGAGAGATTTGGGGAAAGAAGGGGTGGAACAGAAGTGGAGAGAAGGAGGCCTGGCATGGTGGCTCATGCCTGTAATCCAAGCACTTTGGGAAGCCAAGGCGGGCGAATCATGTGAGGTTGGGATTTCGAGACCAGCCTGGCTAACAACACAGTGGCTGAAAACAACAGTTTTATTTTAGGTTCAGGGATATGTGTGCAGGGTTGTTACATAGGTAAATTGCATGTCATGGTGGTTTAGAGTACAAATTATTTTATCACTCAGGTAATGAGTATAGCATCCAATAGGTATTTTTTCAATCCTCATCTTCCTCTCACCCTCCACCCTCAAGTAGGTATCAGAGTCTGCTGTTCTCTTCTTTGTGTCCATGTGTTCTCAATGTTTACCTCCCACTTATCAGTGAGAACATGTGGTATTTGGTTTTCTGCTTCTGCATTAGTTCACTTGGGATAACGGCCTCCAGTGTCATCCATGTTGCTGCAAAGGACATAATCTCATTCTTTTTATGGTTGTGTAGTATTCCAGAGTGTACATGTACCACATTTTTTTAAATTCAGTACTTCATTGATAGGCATTAGGTTGATTCCACCCAGTGGCTGTTGTGAATAATGCTTCAACACACATATGTGTGCATGTGTCTTTATGGTAGTAGAACAATTTATATTCCTTTGGGTATATACCTAGTAATGAAATTGCTGAGTTGAATGATAATTCTGTTTTAAGTTCTTTAAGAAATCACCAAACTGCTTTCCACAATGGCTGAACTAATTTACACTCCCACCAACAGTGTATAAGTGTTCCGTTTTTTCCACGACCTCGCCAGCATGTTATTTTTGACTTTTTATTAACATCCCCTCTGACTGGTGTGAGATGGTATCTCATTGCCCTTTTGATTGCATTTCTGTAATAATTAGCATGTTGAGCATTTTTTCATATGCTTGTTGGCCATTTGTATGTCTCCTTTTGAGAAGTGTCTATTCATGTCCTTTCCCATTTCTTTATGAGGTTGTTCATTTTTTCTTGTTAATTTGTTTAAACTCCTGATAGATTCTGGCTATTTGACTTCTGTTGGATTCACAGTTTGAAAAATGTTCTCCCATTCTGTAGGTTGTCTGTTTACAACGTTGATAGTTTCTTTTGCTGTGCAGAATCTCTTTATTTTTATTAGGTCCCATTTGTTCATTTTTGTTTTTATTGCACTTGCCTTTGGCATCTTTATCATGAAATCTTTGCTGGGCATTATGTTCAGAATGGTATTTCCTGCATTATCTTTCAGGGATTTTATAGTTTGAGGTCTTACATTTAAGTCTTTAATCCATCTTGAGTTGATTTTTGTATATGGTGTCAGGAAGGGGTCCAGTTTCAATCTTCTGCATATGGCTAGCCAGTTATCCCAGTACCATTTATTGAATAGGGAGTCCTTTTCCCATTGCTTGTTTTTGTCAGGTTTGTCAAAGTTCAGATGGTTGTAGGTGTGTGGCATTATTTCTGTGCTGTCTGTTCTGTTCTATTGGTCTATGTGTTTGCTTTTGTACCAGTACCATGCTGTTTTGGTTACTGTAGCCTTGTAGTATAGTTTGCAGTTGGGTAATGTGATGCCTCCAGGTTTTTTCTATTTACCTAGGATTGCCTTGGCTATTTGAGTTCTTTTTGGTTCCATATGAATTTTAAATTTTGTTTTTTAATTCTGTGAAGAATGTCATTGGTAGTTTGATAGGAATAGCATTGAATCTATAAATTGCTTTGGGTAGTATGGCCATTTTGACAATGTTGATTGTTCCTAACCATGAGCATGGAATGTTTTTCCATTTTTTTGTGTCATCTCTGATTTCTTTGAGCAGTGGTTTGTAGTTCTCCTTGAAGAGGTCCTTCACTTCCCTTGT
The DNA here is from genome assembly GCA_963573385.1 of Cacajao melanocephalus. NCBI lineage: Eukaryota > Metazoa > Chordata > Mammalia > Primates > Pitheciidae > Cacajao > Cacajao melanocephalus. The sequence continues at coordinate 1,377 of CAUYLG010027372.1, read as the reverse complement.
TAGCTGTATTCCTAGATATTTTATTCTTTTGTGGCAATTGCGAATGGGATTGTGTCTTTGATTTGACTCTCTTCTTGAATGTTGTTGGTGTATAGAAATGCTACTGATTTTTACATTGATTTTGTATCTTGAAACCTTTCTGAGGTTATTTATCAGATATGAGAGTTTCTGGGTGGAGACTATGGGGTTTTCTTGCTGTAAAATCATATCAGCTGCAAAGAGAGATAATTTTACTTCCTCTCCTCCTATTTAGATGCCTTTTATATCTTTTTCTTGCCTGATTGTTCTGGCTAGGGCTTCTGGTATTATGTTGAATAGGAATGGTGAGTAGGGCATCCTTGTCTTGTCCCAGTTTTTAAGTGGACCGTTTCTTGCTTTTGCCCTTTTAGTATGATGTTGGTTGTGAATTTTTTCATAGATGGCTCCTATTATTTTGAAGTATGTTCCTTTGATGCCTCATTTGTTGAAGGTTTTTTAAACATGAAGAGACATTGAAATTTTTCAAGAGCCTTTTCTGCATCTATTGAGATAATCAGGTGGTTTTTGTCTTTAGTTCTGTTTATGTGATGATCATCACATCTATTGATCTGTGTAAGTTAAACCAAACTTGCATCCCAAGGATTAAGCCTACTTGATTGTGGTGGATTAGCTTTTTGATGTGCTGCTGGATTCAGTTTCCTATTATTTGGCTGGAGATACTTGCATCTATGTTCATCAATGATAATGGCCTAATGTTTTCTTTTTGTGTTGTATCTCTGCCAGGTTTCTGTATCAGGATGATTCTGGCTGTCCTCATAAAATGAGTTAGGGAGGTGTCTCTCCTTGATTTGTTTGGAATAGTTTCAATAGGAATGTTATCAGCTCTTCTTTATACATCTGGTAGAATTCAGCTGTGAATCTGTCTGGTTCTAGGCTTTTTTTTTTTTTTTTTTGATTGGCAGGGTTTTTATTACTGCTTCAGTTTTGGAACTTATTATTAGTCTGTTCAGGGATTCAGTTTTTTCCTTGTTCAGTCTTGGGAGGTTAGATGTGTCCATGAATTTGTTCATTTCTTCTAGGTTATCTAGCTTATGTGTATAGAGGTGTTCATAGTAGTCTCTGAGACTTTTGTATTTCTGTGGGGTCAGTGGTAATGTCCTCTGTCATTCTGGTTGTGTTTATTTAGATCTTCTCTCTTTTTTTCTGGTATATTTTATTAATTTCTTCAATAAATCAACTCCTGGAGTCCTTGATCTTTTGCTTGTTTTTTTTTTTTTTTTTTTTTTTTTTTTTGTTATAATTTTACTTAAGTTAACCAAAGAATTTGTTTATTTATTTTCTTATGGTATCTTTGTGGTTGTTTTTATATTTTTTATTTAATATAATTATTTGTTAAAT
>CAUYLG010027369.1:0-60362 GCA_963573385.1 Cacajao melanocephalus | reverse complement strand
TGTGTCTGGGGGGTGGGCAGGGGCGCTGTGTCTGGGTGAGTGGCAGGGGCGCTGTGTCTGGGGGGTGGGCAGGGGTGCTGTGTCTGGGGGGTGGGCAGGGGCGCTGTGTCTGGGGGGTGGGCAGGGGCGCTGTGTCTGGGGGGTGGGCAGGGGCGCTGTGTCTGGGGTGTGGGCAGGGGCGCTGTGTCTGGGGGGTGGGCAGGGGCGCTGTGTCTGGGCGGGCCGCTGGTGCCTTCACACATGCACTTCTGCTGGTCTTGGTGACTGGAGATCCAATGCGCATCCCTGGGGCCCCTCCAGTGCCCTGAAGCGCCTCCAGATCCTGCCTGGATAAGTGCAGGCAAGAGGCGGATTCAGGCAGAAGCCTCCACTGGGGCCAGATGGAGTGGAACTGGGGGAGAGAGGCCTTGGTTGGCAGGATTTTCTGTGGTGGTTTTGTCTGCAATCTGCGTGGCGGTGGACGGTGGCCCCAGGACTCAGTGCTCTGGTGTTTGTTCCCGTAGCAGAGGCCAGAGACCCTTGTCCCTCCTGTGTTTGGGAAGGAGCCAGGAGAGGCCATTGCTAAAGTTCTTGTTAATGTCATCCATTTCACAAATATTCTCAGGGCACTGACCACGTAGCAGGCTTGTGTCTGAGCCCTCATGTGGTGATGATTTATAGAAGAGCCATTTTACATGGAGGCTGTTCATTTAACTTTTTCAGCAATAACAAAGCTGTGCTGAGCGCATGGAATCAAGTGCTTTGTGAGTGAGAGTCTGAGCACGTGGCTCATGGAGACGGGGTCCTGCTGGGATCTTAACCTGGGCTCCTTGGATGGGGAGTCTCTGTGCAGGGCTTGCTGGAATGTGGTAACACCTGGGGATGCAATCCTGAGGAGCCCGCGGTGGGACCAGGGGGCTGAAAAGAAGCAGAGGGAAGAGTTGGCAATGAGGGTCCCACGAACGGTGGCTGCCCTCACTCAGCCTCACCCAAGCTGGAGTGCAGTGGTGCGATCATGGCTCACTGCAGCTTCAACCTCCTGGCTCAGGTGATCCTCCCACCTCAGCCTCCAGAGTTGCTGGAACCACACAGGTGCACGCCGCCATGCCTGGCTAATTTTTTTTTTTTTTTTTTTTTGTAGTGACAGGGTTTCACCAGCTGTCCAGGCTGGTCTCTAACTCTTGGGCTCAAACAATTACCCACTGCAGCCCCAGAAAATGCTGGGATTATGGGCATGAGCCACTGTACCTGGCCATATTATTTCTTATGAAGCGTTTTGTCTTCCCTGATGTTAATGTTTCTTTCCCGTGCTGTCGCTCATTTCTAAGTGTTCGAATGAAACCTCTTTTCAGTACAGTGCTCAGCAGACGTGCCAGCTTCCCTCCTGGAGACGTCCCCAAGGGGGACCTCGGTCCTGCTCCCATCAGCGGCCCTGGCTCCGGGTCCTGCTGCTCCCCAGCCCTGGCCCCTGGGACCCCCCCCCACCACTCTTCACCCCTCTCAATTTTGGATCTGGTGTTTTCTAGACTCCATGGATTTCTCTTTTTGCTTTACTACCTCAGCTCAGGGTAGCACTTCTTCTAGAAGTTTCCTAGAAAAGAAAAAAGCGTAGGAATTGAAGCTATGTGGAACCTGCCTGTCAGTCCTCAAAGCCGATCAGGAGCCTCGTGAGCCACCAGAAACTAGACTGGAAATCTCCACCCCCAGAATCTGGCAGACGTTGCTCCCTCCCTATGGGCTTCCAGAGCTGCTGTTGAGAACTCTGATGTGATCCTGGGTCTAGGTATTTTTGTGCAACGTGTTTCTCCTCCTTTATTTCCTGATCATATTTAGTACTTTTTTTCATGACTGGTGCTCTGAAATTTCCCAGTGATGTGCTTTGAAGCCAGCCATGTTAATCTTTCTTTTGTCTGAGTATTTATCCCCGTTCTAAACACTTAAGTCCACATAGGTCCTTCGGCGCCAGGAGATCTTTCATTTTTTGCTCAGATCTTCTTCTTCTTTTTTTTTTTTTTTGAGATGAAGTCTCGCTCTGTCACCCAGGCTGGAGTGCAGTGGTGCGATCTCGGCTCACTGCAACCCCTGCCTCCCGGATTCAAGCAATTCCCCTACCTCAGCCTCCTGACTAGTTGGGATTACAGGTACACGCCACCAAGCCCAGCTAAGTTTTGTATTTTTAGTAGAGACGAAGTTGTGCTGTGTTGACCAGGCTGGTCTCAAACTCCTGACCTCAGGTGATCTGCCCACCTCAGCCTCCCAAAGTGCTGGGATTTCAGGCACGAGCTGCCACGCCCGGCCTCAGGCCTTCTTGCTTCTGTGTTTTCTAGACCTTCTCCCTTCCTCTGTTGAATGCTTGGACTGCGTTTCCTAATTTCATTTCTTTCCCCATTTTCGTCTTGCTGTTTCTTGTGTGTGTGTGTGTGTGCTCTAGTCTGGAGAATTCCTCAACTTTAACTTCTTATGTTTTTAAAACATGTCTGCTATCTTACTTTCAGTTTTCAAAGTTTCATTCTTATTCTCTGAGTTCACTTTCTTCACACCTTGTTATTTTCGTGGATATCTTCTCATCATCTCTGGAGCATGATACCCCTAAGGCGTGACGTCCTGCTTTGCTTGTTGTTTAATTTTCTGTGGTCCCCAGGGTGTCCCATGACCTCTGAGTTCCTTTTTACCCATTTAACGATTGTGCTTTTTCACACTGGAAGTTTTCCCAATGTGTGAGGACCACGGCTGTCCGTCCATATCCGACGGAGGCCCTGGCCTGCTGCTGGAAGCTCTGTGTGATGGGTGCACAGCTCTGACCGGGAGCCTGGCCACCTCACCGCAGGTGTGCGATCTCTGGGGACTTTCTATGGGGACCCTTTCAGGGTCCTGAAGAAGCGGTAGGAGAGTTTAAATCCAACTGCCACCATTCAGGGAGCCTGGTCAGAACTGGGGCCAGTGGAACTTGGGCTCCGTATACCTTTTTCTCACTTGGTTTCCTGACTTTTGGCCCAGCCCTTGGTTGATGATGGTGTCCATCAGCCTAAAATAATTGGAATCTTAGAGTTATTGAAGCTCAAAGTTAAGGATGGGCCCACACAGGAAGCACAGATTCCAAAGAACGGAAGTCAGCGTTCTGAAGGTGGGGAGTGTAGCATAGCTTACCTAGACAAAGTTTAGGGAAGTGTAAGAGAATTTCAACGTTTTTCCACGGAAGGCTGAATGCATAGTTACAGTGGTCTGATTACTCAAGGCGGTGTTCTTGTTGGGAGAGATACGCACCACCTTCCACCCTGAAGATGTAGCTATCATGGGGTCTTGGGCGCCATCTGGCCTGAGCTGGGTATAGGACGACAAAGGAGGCTGTTAATCTATAGCAAGGATTTGGGATTCGAAGGGGGCAGTCTCTGCTCTCTGCTGTCTCCTATTCATTTACAGAGCAGGAACAAGGAGGAAAGGAATTCATCTATCATCTAAGAAGCAAGATTGCAGGTGGGTGTGGTAGCTTGTGCCTATAATTCTAGCATTCTGGGAGACTGAGGCGGGCAGATCACCTGAGGTCAGGAGTTCAAGACCAGCCTGGACAGCATGGTGAAACCTTGTCTTTATTAAAAATACAAAAATTAGCTGGGTGTGTTGTTGCGTGTCTGCGGTCCTAGCTACTCAAGAGACTGAGGCAGGAGAATCGCTTGAACCTGGGAGACAGAGGTTGCAGTGAGCCGATATCGCACCCCTGCACTCCAGCCTGGGTGACAGTAAAATACCGGGTTCCTGATTTGTGCCACCAGGCAGCTCTATTGTGTCAGTCACGTGGCTCAGGACAGCTTTGATGCTGTGGCAGGCCAGCCCGCCCTCACCCCCTGCCTGAATCATGAAGCTCCACGATGCCTGCTCTGTGTGAATGCCCTGTGGCCTCACAGCCATCAGCACACATGTGTGTCCTGTCCTGCGTCCTCCCCGGTACCCTCTGGGCTCTGCACAAACCTCATCCTGAAGCCCAGTTCCGGACTGTATGGCGGATGGACAAAGAGGTGATGTTGGCACATGGCACAGATGGAGCTGGGGCAGGATGAGGCCCCCAGGAGCAGGGACTCCTTGGGACTCCTAGGGCAGGGCCACCCACAGGTGTGCTCCGAGCTGCAGGTGCCAGGTGTGTGTGGGAGAGGCAGGCTGAAGAACTGCCCCAAAGATGTCCATGTCGGAATCCCTGGAACTTGGGAAGGTGGGCTAAGCAAAGGGACTCTGTAGATGGTATTAGGGATCCCGGGATGGGAGACTGTCCTGGACTGTCAGATGGGCACCCTGTCAGCATACGTGTCCTTGTGAGAGGGAGGCAGAGGTCTCAGATGCAGAAGCAGAGGGTGATGGGACGTGGACGCATCTTTCTGGAAGATGCAATTCAGCCACAACTCAACATTGGACTAAGGGTCTCTGGTCTGACTTCCTCCCTCCTCCCCAAGCCACTGCGATTCCTTCCTCCGCTCAGACACCTGGGGAGGGGGCCGTCCTCCTCTTGATTAGGTTTATGGATAAACACATGATCCCCGTGATCCAGAGTGACCCTAGAACAGTGGCACGGGGAAGGGCCTCTAGGGCCAGGCTGCCTCATCCAGGACCTGGCCCTGACACTCTGGGGCTTGGGTCTCGAGCTGGGCTCTAGCGCTGGTGCCCTGGTGTTCCTCCTCATGTGGAGACGAGGTGATAACGGCACCCCCTCATCATCAGCGTGAGGATGGAATGGGCTCATGACGGTCTGTGACTGTCCACTGGGACCAAGGCCAGGAAAGTTGGAGGATCAAAACCACAAGATGCCCTTAGCAGGTGTCTGAAAATCACCCTAATAAAAGCAGCAAGACCCAGTGCTGGCAGGGCTTCCGGGAAATGAGCACTCCTATGGTCAGGCAGGGATGTTTTATGTTTTTTATACTTTTGAACAAAAAGCTTAAAGTTTTTATTAAAAGTAAAACCAAGCACTCCGTGCTGGATGCTCTGTCTTGCAGAAAAACAATCTCTAGGACTGGAGGTCTTATGCACAAAGATGTTGGTGAGAAAATTGTCCTTCTAAAGGCGAAGTAAAAAGAGGAAGGAAGAAAGAAAACAATAAAGCCATATGAATATCCCTAAATAAGTGTTTTGCCTTTTCAAGCTCTATTGCACAATGCAGTCATTATATTTCGTCATGGTGGACATTTCAAAATCGCTAAAAGTAAATTTCAGTCGTTCTTAGCACGAAACAATGTAAATATTTAAAGTGATGGTTTCATTAATTAGCTTGATTTAATTATTCCACATCGTATTCATAAATCATAACATCATTTTATAACCCATAAATGCAGACAACAATTTGTCAATTTATATACACACATATATATATTGCGCTCTCTCTCTCCCCCCCCGCCCCTATATATATATGTCCAAGAACTCAAGTTGTAGTTAATTGTCCCAAGGCAGCTGGGGGCAGGACTCCATCCCCTTCCAACTTTCCCCATCTGCTGAGAGCTACCTCCACTCAATGTTATATATATTTATACACACACACACACACACACACACACACACACACACACACATATGGAGGAGACAGAGAGAGAGAGAGAGAGAGAGAGAGAGAGAGAGAGAGAGACTCTTTCTGTAGCCCAGGCTGGAGTGCAGTGGCGTGATCTCGGCCTACTGCAACCTCTGCTTCCCAGGTTCAAGCAGTTCTCATGCTTCAGCCTCCAAGTAGCTGGGATTACACCAGGCACCACCATGCCAGGATAATTTTCTTTCGGTAGAGACAGAGTTTCGCTATGTTGGCCAGGCTGGTCTCGAACTCCTGACCTCAAGTGATCCACCCACCTCAGCCTCCCAAAGTTCTGGGATTACAGGCGACAACCATGGTGCCTGACCAATTTACGGTAATTTTTTAAAGCAGCTAGGGTGCAGGCATGTTGTAGTGAACACTGAACCCGCTGCTGCAGTGCAGAGTTCTGGGTGTGAGACACACAGGCATTGTGCAACATTGTAACAAACCCTAAATACAGGAAGCAAAAGGAAACTCTGAGATCACAAGATGCCTTAGTCTGGTAGTTTAACTTCATACAGAGGAACTATTTTAAGTGAATTTTAAACAATCACTTGAATGCTTAGAGGTTATATCCTCACACTGAAAATGCTGTGATCCTGCTTTCCCTTAACTGCTGGGTGTAAGAATCTCGGTATTGTCTGGGACGTGTCAGGCAGCTCTTGTTTAATGGGTGTGAGCTGCATTGTCCTCCCCGGAAGGGACATCTGTTGGGTTTTGTTCCACGAACATCTCGAGGCCCAGAGCAGATCCTGGTGTCCTCGGTGAAGGGAGGGTGGTCCCAGGGGCCTGCGTGTGGGTCGGGAAGGAAGGTGAGGATGGTGTACCCTCATTCCTAACATTAGGGTTTGTGTCAAGGAAGGGGACCTAAGAGGAGGCCACACAATTGCCTAACAATACACAGTGGTTGCATTTTAGTCATAAAGAAAAAGAGGACAATTAGTGAAGCCAGAGTGGGGCCCAGTGTGTGTCCCAGCAGGCAGCTGTATGGGGTCCAGCCTTGTCCCTGCTCCACACCTGTGACTTGGGGTTCCCATCTATCCCCAGGGACCCGCTACCTGAGGGAATGAGTGGATTGGGGGCCCACTTTATCGTCAAGAATGCTTCCTAGGCCAGGCTTTCCTCCGGAACCACAGCATGACAGGAAGGCAGAACGCTTTCGTGATATAAGACTGATCAGTGACCTCAATTTCAAAACTTTCTCTAAAGCAATGAGAGTCAGGGCGACCCAGCATTGGTTTACACTCAGATAAACAGCATTATTTTCAAGTTTATAGAATATATAAATATGTTAACACTATAGAGGATTATCTTATTACACATGCATATGCACATTTCATAACGTATATGTAAGGAGTATAAATAAACATATTGGTCAGTGGCTTACTAGATTCTTCTATCTAAAGCACCCTCTTAGTTCTTGCTGGTCATGGCCTGGGTCTATTTGTTGGCTTTTTCACTAGGAATTGGAAATGCTGACATTCTAGTTCTGCCATCTTTTCTTGATTCGTTAGCGATCATTATCCTATGAAGAAGACATTTCCTTCACCAACCATCTGGGTGCCCTGGTACATTCTGCACAGGAAATGCTGATACCTGTGTGATCCTTTCCTCTTATTAGTTTCTGAATGATTAGTTGATTCTTTAGGTTTTCTTAAACTGACCTATGTTTTAGGAAGGTCATTATGAACTTCCATTCTTAACGTATCTAATGTGCTTTAATTAATTGCAGTTATTCTCTTTGATTCTCAAATTGCTGCATCTTTACGTATTTGTACATAAATACACCTTTGTGCATGTGCAGCACAAAGGGCCATGCGAAGCGTGTCACTAACCACATGTGCGCATTCGGCGGCTTATCTCAGCCTCTGCATGCGGCAGACACAGTCTCATTTCATTGTCAAGGCCAAACCATGGAGCAGGTTCCAGGAGTATCATGTAGGGGAAATTGAGGCACAGAGAGTTGCAGCTTGCCCAAGGCAGGGGCCTTTGGGGGTCTGTGCTCTCACCCTGGGTTCTGCCTTCATTCATAACTGCCTGGGTGTCATCAGGTAAGGGAGCGGTGTGGCTGTGCACGTCCACCCCAGACATGACTCTATGGCTGACACCACCGTGAGGCTCAGGGAGAAAGCCAACCCCACTGAGGATGGCACAGAGTCCATCAGCACAGGAAGGGGGCCTCGTTCATGCCCGGGCAGCCCTGGGCCGGCCTTTCCCCATCCTGATAAAAGGCGCTACCTCTAACCCTACTAACAGCCTCCCTCGGAACCCCACACACAAATTGCTGCTTCTCAAGCCTTCTGGGCCTTGGATGAGAGCTACACCCTGAGCCCGTGGACACTGAGGATGCCGGTCAGCTACACCCTGAGCCCATGGACACCGAGGATGACGGTCAGCTACGCCCTGAGCCTGTGGACACCGAGGATGCCGGTCAGCAGTCAGTGTGTCCCTTCCCTGCCCTGCCCCCCACAACCCTAGTGCTCCAGAAAGGTGAACTTCAACACCTCATCCTTCCATAGACCTCCACCCCTGGTAGATTTTTCAGCAGCTCTGGCTCTTTACCCACGAAATTAAAAAGATTTTATGCAATTGACAGATTATAAAAATAGGTCTATCAAAGTCATTTTTCTTCTCAAGGGAAAAGAGGGTCCCACCATCCACAGGATGGGGGGTGTGCTATCCTCTTCCAGGACAAGGTGAACATTCCTCCTCCCCCAAAGCCAGCATCCAAATCCAGGGACTCAAGTTGTAATTAATTGTCCCAGAGCAGCTGGGGGCAGCACTCCATCCCCTTCCCGCTTCCCCTGTCTGCTGAGAGCTACCTCCACTCAATAAAACCTTGCACTCATTCTCCAAGCCCAGGAGTGATCCAATTCTTCCCCTATGCCCAGGCAAGAACCCAGGATACAGAAAGCCCTGTCTTTGTGACGAGGTAGAGGCTCTAATTGATCTGGTTAACACAAGCCACCTATGCATTGCAAAGCTAAGAGCGCCCCTACACACCCCCACTGCAGCTTCAGGAGCTGTAAACATGCACCCCTAGACATGGAAGCAGGAGCCCCTCAGTCTGTCTGCTCCCCTAGAGGTCTGAGCAGGGGGCACTGAAGAATGGAGCCACACCCCATCTCATGCCCTGCGAAGGGGGGACAAGGGAACTTCCCGGGTTTTGATAGGGTGACCATTCTTTGACCCGGAGCCCACAGCAGCACTCCGTTAACCAGGGGCTTTTTCTGCAGGCTATGGGCTCCTGTCCTTGCTGCCCTTGCCCTGGAGACGTGGGCCTGAGCCCAGGGTCCCCCGATGCCAGCAGGCAACAGTGGGGGTGTCTGGAAAGAGGCCAAGCAGGGCTGGCACCACATGCTTTGGGAGAATCCATCCCTCATGTGTGAAAATGGGCCAGGGAGGTCATTTGTTCAGGGTGCCCTCCAGGCCTCGGTGGAAGCAGGAATGGTCTCACTGAGGCCCATCCGGCCCTCTCAGCCACAGAAAATTCTAGAAGCAGTCGGCCAAGAAAAGCGAGCTTTTCTTCCCTGGATCCTCAGAGCACATTCCAGATAGAAATCTTCCTGTGAACACCTCGCCCAGAGCAAAGTTGCCTTCATGATTAGATGAATTATAAACCATTCCATTTATCGGCTCATCTCTCTAATTAGACTTCCCTGAAACCTGGTATCTGCTAGGACATGCCGATCCTGCACCTTTAATAAATGGGAAAGGAATGATGCTGCCTTAATCTCCCAGAGCCTGAGATAAAAGAATTACTCTGTTTACTTTGGATTAGAGAAGAGCTTTGACCTTGGGTTGGGAGTCATTGTTTTCTGAGTGGGCTTTCAATTGGAAACATTGTTGTCTTTCAGAGAAAGACAAGCCCCTAAAACGTAGCAAAGTGCAAACAATGCCTGCCCGCTATGGACCTGGGCGAATCAGTGGCCGCTTTATTAAAAGAAGATAACTGATTTCAAAATGTTATTGCTGCTGGAGACTGGGTCCGGAGGAAACGTGTTTGCTCATCTCTCGGAGCTGCCTGGGGCTGGTCTTGGTAATGCATGCCTTAGCAATAATTAGATCCTTAGTAGGCTAATTATTTTGTGAATAAAATCAAACAAAATCAAGTAACTAAACAACAGAGATGTCTAAGTCCCATCCTGAATGTTCCTGAAAGTCCCATTCAAAGAGGGGTTTATGGATAAATAAGGATGTGGCAGAATTTGCTGCCCACAGGCCAAGGCTCCAGGCTCCTGGCGACTGATGGAGAGCGAGGGTCAGGAGCCCTGGTGTTACTGAGACACTGGGTGCATGCGAGGCCTGCAAGGCCACCTGGGAGTGCCAGTCATTTTCCACTTTGAGCCTGAGTCCCAGCTGGCAGAGCAGGGGACCAGGCCCACCTATCAGCAACAAAGAGAGGGTGATGGTGAGGGCTGGCCTGGGCCTGGAGACAGGTAGTCCCTATGTTGGACTGGCACCTTGGCAGCGAACCCAGGGTCCTCGGGGCCTCTTTGGTGAAGTTTTGCCTCTGCCCTGTGCACGGGGTGGTTACCTGAGCGTGCTGCAGGCACTGTCTGGGCAGTCTCCTGCTCCTTGCTGGGCTTTGATTTGCTTTGTTTGTGTGTGTGTGTGTGTGTGTGAGAGAGAGAGAGAGAGAGAGAGAGAGAGAGAGAGACAGAGAGAGACGGAGTCTTGCTCTGTTGCTCAGGCTGGAGTGCAGTGGCATGATCTTGGCTCATTGCAACCTCTGCCTACTGAGTTCAAGCAATTCTCCTGGGTAAGCTTCCCAAGTAGCTGAGACTACAGGTGTGCACCACCATGCCCGGCTAATTTTTGCATTTTTTAGGGGTTTCACTATATGTTGGCCAGGCTGGTCTTGAACTCCTGACCTCAGGTGATCCGCCTGCCTTGGCCTCCCAAAGTGCTAGGATTACAGACATGAGCCACTGTGCCCGGCCTGGGCTCTGATCTGTGTGACCCTCTGCTCATGGGTGAGGCTTCTCAGGAGGTGGACCTGTGTTCACTGGCACCACACATTCCTTCACCCACAGAGTCGGGACGGGCATTCAGTGACTGCTCTTCACATCAGGAGTGGGGAAGTGATGCCTGTGATGCCAGTGGATGGTGGAAACTGGCCCAGCAGTCCTTCCCTGGCACTGGCCCAGGCACTGGAGTTGGCTCTGGAGGTGCTGGGCCAGACCAGGCTCCATCCTTCTGGTTGCCTGGCCGGATGTCTTCTGAATACATCCCCTGGGCAGCCCCTGCACCTTCTGTGGGAGGAACACAGTGGGGTTTGGAGGTGACAGAGGGTAGCCGTCCCTCCTAGGGGGCCAGACGGGCCTGCCTGACAGGCTCAGAAGCCAGGCTCTGTGGTTTTCCTGGCTCAAGGCAGAGGAGCCACCGCCCCGCACCTGCTGTGGTGAGCAGCATTGCCTGGGGCCCGACAGAACCTTCTAGAAGTGTGTTCTTGCTTCCGGTGTGAGGGAAAAAGGCCGTTTCCCACATGAAAATCCATTCTGCTCTTTAGTTTCCTAACTCGTGTGTTCAACTCGACTTCCACTCAACAACTGCTGGCTGGGGTGGTGTATGCTGCTGAGGACACAAGACAGGCCAAAATGGAATTCCTGGAGTTTCCCGGGAAACCAGGAGTCAGTGCACGCGTTTATAGGTGGGTAGACGGCAGGGGATAGTGATGGGTATTCTGTAAAAGCCAGATCATTCTATAAACGGGAAAAGATTGTGGATAATTTAGGGACACACGGCCTCTGTCGCTCCTCACCTGCTGCTGTGCCTGCAAAGCCCCAAACAAGTGTGAAACACATGGGTGTGGCTGTGCTCCAACGGAACTGTTTCCTATGTCTGAAGGGAGCCAGATTTCACCTTAGGGCTGCTGCTGAGGGCTCTGGACGGCAGCACAACCCATCCGGGTCCATGTTGGTACCTACCTTCCTCTGTGGCAGACCTGGCTCCGGCCTCCTAAGCACAGGACGGTCCGCTTCCAGCACTGTGGGTCTGACCCTTCCAAGCGCCCTGGGCAGCCTGTGCGGCAGGAGCCGACTCGGTCACCTGCATGCAGCCGTTCCCTCCTACAAACCACCCACGGCTCCTCATAGCGGTGATGGCAGAAGGAAACCCTCACCAGGATGGCTGACGACCTGACAGCTCATGGTGCACATCAATTGATAATTTATTATCTTATTCAGAAATAAGAGGCAAGCAAGGTATCACTTAAACAGAATTGCGAACCAAACATTTACTGCAGAGCCCGTGTCAGCTTCTCAGAGGCTGGGCGGTTACGTGGTGAGACCTGAGTCCTGGGGAAGCAGCGGAGGCAGATTGAAATCCTCCTTCACCGTTTCCATATGGGCCATTTGCTTCTCTGAAATCACAGGTTTACATCTGCTTTTTAACAAGTTACTTCTCAAGGTTCTGGCAAGCATTGGTGGGTCAATGAGTCTACACAGTCACCCAGGTCTCCTGAAATGATAGCTCTCCTTCATGGGGCCACAGTTCCCAGCAACGAATCCCACTTAGAAAATAAGTCATATCATGCCAGGCATAGGGGCAGCTTCCCAACCCAGCTGGGCAGCATTCTTAAGCAACCTTTTCTCCAAAGAAATCGCGCTTTAATAGCATCACAGGAGAGCGGCAAGTACTAACTATAGGATTAGCTGCATGCAGAAACATTCGGCACTTGGAATTTGGGGAAGGAAGAAAAGTCTGGCCAGGCACCCTCAACATAGTCTATTTATGTTCGATCCCTGCCCAAAATACAGACGCCACATTGGCGCAGGTACAAGCTGTCTGTTTTCATACAGTCTAGCAAGTCTGGAAAATAAACACACCACCCTGGGTTGCCTGCCTGGGGAACAGAGGAATCCGATTACGCCATTTCCATGGAGTGGAGCTGTTCAAACTGGAATAAAATGGATTTGGAAGGTGCAGTGTCAGTGGCTGTTGAAATATGTGGCGGGGACGGGGGAGGGAGGGAGTGAACATTCATCGACTTCAAATTGGTTTTCAATGTTGTCTGCTCTTTAATACAATTCAGCTCCATGAAGTTACCCTGGGTGCCCAGGGACCGCTCCCTGTGCAGCTGCTCCCAGGCGCTGGGCTGAGAGAGATGCTCTGGTCTCTGCATGTGTCCACCCTGGGCCGGGCTGGGCTTTGTGTCGGGAAGGCCAAGGCCGGGGCTGCAGTCACAAGACCCTGAGGCAGTGGTACTGAGCACCCACGTTGTCAACAGGCAGCCAGCCGCTGGGCCACCGCGTCTGAGCACGAGGATGTCATGCCCCCTGGCTCCCTCCCTCCTTCCAGGGCAGACACCAGACCATCTTGACTGTGGCTGCCTCCTGGGAATGCAGCAGGGGACATAGAGCGACAAGAGCCTTGCCCCCAGGGGCTTGCATATGAGAGGAAGGACGGACATAAACAAGGTTCACCTCGGAGTGAGCAGCCACTGATTCTGAGTGGTGAAGGCAAGGAGACAGGCAAAGACCAGGCAGGCGGGAAGTGAGGGAGGAGCCCGGGGGGCTCCGAGGAGAGCAGCCTTCCACAGGACCTGGGGAAGAAGGAGTGAGCCCTGGAGCCAAGCGGAGAAGGACCCTGGGAAGCAGCAGCGAGTGTAGAGGCCAGAGGACTCACTGAGGACCGGAGATGCCTGGGCTGCGGGAGGCACTCGGGGACGGGAGAGGAGGCTGCCTGGGAGGGAGCGGGTGGCTTCTCTTGGGAGGATAGTGCTCGGCCTTGAGGAGCAGGAAGATGGGTCTGGCTTCTTTGTTCCAGGACACTGCTGGGGACTCTGGGGTCAAGTGTGGAAGGGACACACCTAGGCCTAAGGTCCACGTGAACCCAGGTGAGGTCAAGGAGAAGTCAGCAGAGGCTAGTGTCCTGGCCAGGCCCCCTCATCCCACCTCCGTGCTGTGCTGAGCCGCAGACTCCCAAGGCTGGCACTCGCCCTCTCTTAGGTAGTCAGGGCCCAGCACGTGTGGGGCTGTGTGTTTGCTCTTCTGAGAGCATCCGCTCACACTCTGGATGACCCACTTCAGTCCCTTTCTCTCTTAACACATGTGTAAATGTGCATGTGCATGTGTGCGTGTGCACGTGTGTGTGCGCGCACACACCCTGCATGCTCTGGGCCTGCAGCGAGCACAGCTAATAGGCCGGTGGTTCCATAGCAAAGGGCTTTTCTGTGACTTTCCAGTGAGAGGCAGTGGGTGCACCTGTTTGCGCTCCAGTGTGGCAGGCCCCAGGGGGACACACTTGCACGCTGGCTTGGAGGAATGGTGCCCTGGGAACGTCAATACCCCTAGCCATGTCTGGGTCTCTGAGCCCCATGTGCTTCCCCATCCCCTGTGGAGCTCAGAGAAAGACACAAGTAAGAGCCTCGGAGACCCCGCGGGACGCAGGTGAGCTGGTGCTGTCAATCAGCCGAGATCCGGACGAGTCCCCGGGGCCACATCCCTGTGAAGCATCCTCATCACTGAGGAAAATGCCCACTGCTCAGCCCTCGGGGCAAGCTGGAAAACGGCAGCAGCAGCCCCACCAGCCTCTCCCCATCTGTGCGACTCCAGCCAAACAGACTCAGGCTGTCTTCCTCTGGGAGGGCTCAGCTGTCTCCTGTGCACCGCTTGCACTCCACCCTCGGCCAGGAGAGGCCCTCGTGCCAAAGGCCTCCCTTCAGAGCCTGCAGAATTCACTGGGAGAGTCTAAGAAGCCTCCCTAACAATTCCTAAGCTCATTCGCAGATGCAGCCATGGGAAGATGGTATTCACCAAAGCCTTCGGGATCTGGGAAGCCCTTCCGCAAGGGTGAATTACTCCCAAAGTCTGGGAAAAGCAGTCCAGCCTCAGGGTCCCCGGCTCCCCAGGTGAGTGGGTAGCCCCGAGCCGGTCCATTCCCACTGCCTCCTGCCCTGGGGGCAGGCCGGGACTCTGGACTCCGATGGGGACGCGCCATGCCAGTTATGCCAGGGTGCGAACTCAGGTGAGCACGGTCTCCTTCGGGTCTTTGAGGAGAGACTGAAAATGGCCTCCCATACCCCTGACTCCATGCTAACCCAGTTTATACTGTGCTGCTCTGAGAGTTCAGGGAGGGAGAGGCTTTCTAAGCCCACACTCCAACAAGCAGGCCCCTGTGTGCAGTGTACTGAAGCCTGGTCTGGGCAGCGGTCTCCAGCTCTGTCCCCACTCTACCCTTAGCCACTAGACCCTCCTCGGCCTGGGCTGGGAGCTCTCAAACCTCCTGATCACTCTGCTTAGAAAAGAGCGAGAAGCTTACCGGTGCAGAAACGACATTCTTGGTACATAATGCAATTGCAGAAATCCCAGGACATTGGCGAGAGCAGGAAGCAATAAAACAATCTGTAGCCAGAGCTGTGGGCCCCATGCCTGGGACGCTCCCAGACAGTAAATCAAAGACATGCTTGAAATTATTCTTTGAAAACAAGATTGTAAAATATGCAAAGCATCTTATGCTAATGTTGCATATTCAGTTTGAGTAATTTCTTCCTTACTTCTTTCCAGTCTAACCCGTAGTGTGGTCGGGCAGTAGATGCTGGACATGGGGGTGACTGTTCTTTCAGGAATGTTCTAAACAGGCCTCGCTCTGGGTCCTGGGAGGGAGGGACCATTTTGGCACCTCCGCTTAGGCGTGTCTCAGAGCACACATGCTTATCGCTTTTCCCAAGGATCCTAAGCACAAATGTCCCTCCTAGATGAACCCCAAATCTTGCTGGGGACAAGAGACATTACAAGCAGGATGGGATACAAAACCATCTGGAGATGACCCACAATTCAAGAATTCGCCAGTCCCTTGCCAGAGGCTGCTGGCAACCAGATGCAAATCCACCCACCCGCTGCAAGCCTGCAAGCTGGCCTGGCACACACTTCATGCTCATTTCCAGAGAAGGAAGCAGGGGAGATTGGGAAGGCAGGCCCGACTCGCTCCTGGCACACCCTGCAAGCTATGTAATGGGCTGAAGGGGGCCCCCAAAACAGGCTCACTGCAAACCTGGGACTGTGCCTTTTGTGGAACAAGGGTCTTTGCAGATGTCATCAAGTTACAGATCTTGAGATGAGATCATCCTGGATTATTCAGATGTGCCCTAAATCCCCAATGACTAGTGTCTTCAGAAGAGGGGTGGACACAGAGAGGATGCAGGAAAGGTACAGGAGGGACAGTGAAGATGGAGGCAGAGAGGCTGGCACCGAGGATGGCAGCCACTGGAGAAGAGTGAGGAGGCAGGAAGGGTTCCCCCTGGAGCCCTGCAGGGGGTGCAGCCCACGATGGTCTCAGGCTACAGGCCCAGGACGGGCAGAGAGTGAATTTTGCACCTGCCTGTGCCCGCCCCTGTTTGTTGTAGTTGGTTGTGGCATCCCCAGGAAACTCACGGGCATAATGTAACCTGGGTCCTGTCCAAGGTTGCTCCATCTCTGCTAGGCACATCCTACAGCCCAGAAGGGGCCGACCTCTGCAGACACGGGGCCTGGCAGCCCGTCCCCGACTCAGGTCCCAGGTCGTCTGTCCAGGCCTGAAGCTTCCTTCTCCTGGCAGATCCTACAAACCAGGAGTTCCCAACCCCCGGGCCGCAGACAGAACCAGCTGCACCGCGGGAGGTGAGTGGTGGGCAAGTATTGCTGCCTGAGCTCCACTGTCAGATCTGCAGCGGCACTAGATTCTCAGAGGGGCATGGACCCTATTGAGAACTGCACATGCAAAGGATCTGGCCGGGCGCAGTGGCTCACGCCTGTCATCCCAGCACTTTGGGAGGCTGAGGCGGGCGGATCACCTGTGGTCGGGAGTTCAAGACCAGTCTGGCCAACATGGCGAAACCCCATCTCTACTAAAAATACAAAAAATTAGCCAGGTGTGGTGGCGGGCCCCTGCAATCCCAGTTACTTGGGAGGCTGAGGCAGAAGAATGGCTTGAACCCAGGAGGTGGAGGTTGCAGTGAGCCGAGACCATGCCATTGAACTCCAGCCTGGGCAACAAGAGCAAAACTCCAAGTTGTGTGTGCTCCTTATGAGAATGTAATGTCTGATGATCTGACTCTGAGGTGGAACAGCTTCATCCTGAAACCATCATCCACCCACTACCATCCATCGAAGAATTATCTTCCAGGAAACTGATCCCGGGTGCCGAAAAGGTTGGGGGCCGCTGCCGTAAAAGCAGCAGAGACGACCACAGCGCCAGAAGAAGGAGGCCATGTCCAGATGGCAGGAGGCGTCTATTTAAATATCCAGCCTCCGTTCTCGGGGTCGATGCCACACACAAGTCAAGCGGCATCTGTTGGCAGAAAAGGGATCTTGATCCAGATCCCCAGGGAGGGTTCTTGAATCTAGCATAGGAAGAAATTCCAGGCAAATCGCAGGGTGCAGTGAGGAAAGTGGGTTTACTGAAAGCTGCTCCATTTCAGAGGAGGGCATGCTAAGAAGGCCTGTGGAAGAATGCCTTGTCCATGTAAAGACTAAACTAAGCTGTGCCTATGTGCACGTGGGCAGACAGCATGGCAAAAGGTATTATTCTATTGATTTAGAGAAAACTATCCTTGACATTCTAGTGTGTAAGTACATCAAAGCATAACTCCATTTATCTTGAAAGCATGTATTGTTATGGGCATGGGACACCTGGACTTTCTGTCACTGGAGGAGTTTGTCCTTACGGGCACCAGCAAGCTGCTTCCTTAGCTGTAAATGTCTCAGGACCATGGGTGGTGACCGGCAGGGAACGTGTCTTTTTAGTTTTAAGGTGGAGCTAATTTTAAAATGCTGTCACTCTGGCTCTCCTGGGCTCCGGCTTCCCTAGCATGCCTGTCGACCTCTCACATCCAGGAATCAGGGGGCTCTGCAGAAATGCAGACCCTGAATACAGTTGCTGGGACGAAGAGCAGCAGAGAGGACGCTGCATCCTGAGGCTGAGGCTGGCCGGGCCACGGGGCCCTGAGGAGGGAGCAGCTGTCCTCAGGGCTGCAAGATTTCTCTCCTCCTGGGAGGATGGCTGGCTCCCCTCCCAGCCCTCTATACTGAGAGTCAGGAGTCAGAGGGGACACATTGGTCAGAGGTCCCCTGTGGTTCTGCTGGGAGACTCCTAAGAGAAGGATGAGAGCTGCCCACAAGCCTTCTGCTCTTTCTAGGGTTCTCGGATTTGAGGACATTCACACTGCACCCACAGTCCCCTCATGGTTGATGTACAGGGGTCATCCCTGCGCTGCCACTGTCTGCTTTGCAGATGACAGAAGTGGACAGGAAGGGCCTGCCTGGCTTCACAAGCTGCCCAGTGACCAAGCTGCACTTGACCCAGTGTGGCCTCCTGGGCTGCTGGGCTCCTGGAACCCCGCCTGCCTGGCCTGGCTTCTCCACTGCAGGGCTGGTGCTGACTGACTTCCTGCAGGATGAGCTGGGACCATGTCCCTTCCAACCGTGGCAGAAAGAGCCGGGACCCTACAGACGGCCGTGGGTCATTTTCACAGGAAGGCAGCTCTCATCCCTCCAGCACAACCGGGAACTTGAACAGAGGCCAGCAAGTGTCTGGAGGACGAGGAGGACGGGCCTGGGTGTGGTTGCACTCAGACCTTCCCCTGGCAAGAAAATACCCTCCCAGGGGGCAAGCACCCTGCAGCCAGTGCCAACCCCCAGCTCTGGAGCAGGGTTCACATGGGTACAGGGGTCACAGCCCCTTCTCTGTTGTAACTCAGGTGGGCGAGTATGGTCCGCAGCTCAGGCAGCAGCGAAGACACCTGCCTGTGGAACTTCAAATCCAACTGGTGGGTCTGCAGGGGGTTCATAGGCCAGGATCTGCACCTTGCTGAGACAGAAGGAAAACACAGCACCCTCTCTCTCTCCTGCACACACCCACTCACACACAATCACATGCACACACATGTGCACACACACATGCACACACAATCACATGTATACCCACACATATGCACACAATCACATGCACACACACACATTCACACAAACACGCAATCACACACACACTCACACACAGTCACCTCCACTGTGGAAACAGCACTACCTATGCTAGAAATTGTTCCAGGACAGGCATTTGCTGCTGTCCTCCCACCCGCACTTCCGGCCTGGCATTTCTGGTTGCAGACGTGTTCTGCTGTTAACTGTAGCCATGATATTCTGGGGCCGGGAGACGCAGCTACACTCAGCAAATGACCCTCATTTCTTCCTATTTCTTTCCAGAGAGCTCCAGATTCCATTATGCCCATTAAAGATGCTGTCAGCCCGTCCTCCCCAGAGCATTCCATAGGCTGGAGAGCTTCTTCTGAGCTGATCTTCATTTTCTAACAATGAGAAGTGACATTTCTGAATTTCGCCAGGAGGTAGAGTGCCTGACGAGGCCACATCAGAAATGCATCAGACGCACAGGGGGCCTGACGGATGCATGTGGGCTGAGTGGGTGAGCTCTGGGGTCCAGGGAGAGCCAGGTCTCAATTCCCATCACCCCTCAGCTTAAAGACATCAAAAGAATACTCTGCCTGCCCCCACCCACACAGCACCACAACCACACATATGCACAAGCATGCACACACACAGGCACACAGATACACACCTGTGACATACATGCAACACACACATGTGCAAGCAGGAACATGCACCCACACTTCCCGCTCACATGCACCTCACAGCCTTCTTAGTCTCAAGCATCAGACTTCCCTGATGGTGTCAAACCGAGCTGGAGGCTGGTTGATTGACAGCTTTCAACAGAGCAGGCAGTGGCATCTTTAAGGACCTCTCCTCTGCAAGCGTTCTGTTCTGCTCATATCTGTTCATTGAATTTTCACAACTCGAGGACCTGGGCTATGATTGACCTTTGGCCTTTTTCTTAAGTAGGACGTGGGCTGTGCAGTCTGGGCATTTTCCAGGAAGGAGTGGAGCTGGGGCCCAGCCCCAGGCCCACAGGGTGGCAGAGCCACTGCCTTCCCCGAGGCCACCGCACCCTCCACGGTGGATATGGGAGTAGAGGAGCCACCTGCAGTGGTGGTGGGTTCATGCTCACATCTCAAGGTGCACCTGCCTGATGCAAGTCCAAGTGAGAGTGTGTCTCTCCATAGTTTGGCTGAAATATTGATGAAGCATCCCTATTTCAAAGCAATTATTACATCTCCAATGTTTGTGCCTATGTAACTATTCACACAATGGATCAAAGAGCTTTCATGGAGAGAAGTTGGGAGTTCATCTCGGTCAGATGCTCTGCCAGACATCAAAGGACAGGAGGAGCAAAGCTGGAGGGGCCAAGGCTCCCCTGCCTGCTGCCCTGTCCACCCTGTCTGCCAGAGCATCCTGCCACACCCCCACCCTGAGCTCCTGCAGACCAACGCCCGACGGTGTGGCCCTTGTCCCTTGCCATCAAGTGCATGGGTTGCTGGTGTCCTGGGCCCTCCTCAGGTCTGCACGAGGACCGGGTCAAGGTACCCCCTGTAGATGCTTGTCAACAAAGAGTTAATGGATACAGAAGACAGATCAAGTACAGCCCAGCACTCACATTGGTCTGAACAGCAGAGCTGGCCCTGAGGTCCCTGTGTCAGCTGTTCAATGAGGCCCTCTTCACACTCACAGACTCGCCTCACCCCAGCCTCTCCCCATGGGAGCCCCACAGAGCCCTTGTCAAGGTGTTATCATCACTGCTCACAGATCCCCTGTGAATGCCTGCGAAGGTGACCCTCTTAGAAACAGCTGACCCTGAATGCTGGTCACAGGTGCCCTGGCCAGGCTGGCCTTCCCCAAATGTGTGCAGATAACAAATGACACAGTGAAAGAATAAGGAAGTGAATGATTGACTAGAACAGGCAGACGAGTGACCCAGCCACGTGGTGATGAAACAGCTCTATCTTAACCACCAAAATGTGAGCATCCGGAGAAGACGTTGCATTCACTTTATGACAACTACTCCCCTTCCCAGCACCGAGCACAGGAATGTGTGCCATGCTGGCTAATGATAAATACTCACCGAATGAAAATGTAAACGGTTTTCCGTTAAGTCATCATTAATGAAAGTATTTTAGTAGTATTCTAAATAAAAACCAGAATTATTTTGGTATGTCTCCATTCTGAGCTGTGCATAGGAGGCCCATCTGGGAATAAACAGATAAAAATGACAGGGGAAACAGGTTGTAATATCTTTCTGGGCCATGTTTTGCTGAAGCCATTCCTGGAAATACTGGGAGGGGAAAGTGTTTATTAATGGTACGCAGACCTCAAAAGTTTTGTAAGGGTCCTTTTCCTCCAGATAAGAATCCAATTATGTAAATGTGTGTACTTTCTCCTTCAGAAATAAGCCTCTGAATAATAGAACATCAAATTCCAACTTAAAATTTTGTCTATTATTTCTAACTTTTCGGTGTGGAGGTAGAACACATTTTTCGCTGTGAAGGAAAAGAACACCACCTCTCGACTATGTTCTTGCAAAACTGTGTGTCTGCTTTGAAAATGGAATTTTAAGTGGCTCACGACTGGGGCATGACAATGCAAACCACTAGAGAACAGCTTAGAGCCTGCGAATCACCCAGCGAGGAAAACCAGCTGGAAAGAGAATGATGCACGTGAGCCTCAGGGCACAGACAGCTTAAGAAACTTGCCCAGCGAAGCACAGCTGGTGGGCAGCAGAACGGAGATTCAAAGAAGGTCTGTGTGACACCACAGTCCATGTTTTGTGCCTCTTCTCTGCTAAGGGCAAGAAGTATCTCACTAGGGGCTGGGCTATCTTGTTTCTCCAGCAACTACCACCGTAAGCTAGACTGAATCAATTAATTTAACATGAGTTATACTTTTTTAAAATTTAAAAATCCCAAAAATAAACTAAAAGAAAAAAAGATAAAGTATCTTGGGATTAAAAAAACAAACTCAATTACATACTTGCCAGTTTTTCCTTAAGTTACCATAAAATTATATCAGTGTTTGTCTTTCTTATTCCTGTTTATAGAGGCAGGCAAACTGATTACAAAGGTCATCAGAAAAACAAGCAAAGGTAGCCAGAGAAAAGCTTCAAGTAAAGGTGCAGTCAGTGGAAGGCTAACTTGTCAAATATTTTAAATCATGTAAGTCCTCTGATATGGCTGTGGTCCCCACCCAAATCTCACTGTGAATTATAGCTGCCATAATTCCCACATGTGGCAGGAGGGACCCTGTGGGAGATAATTGAGTCATGGGGACGGTTTCCCCCATATTGTTCTCATGGTGGTAAATAAGTCTCACGAGCTCTGATGGTTTTATAATGAGTTCCCTTTTCACCTGGTTCTCATTTTCTCTTGGCTGCTGCCGTGTAAGATGTGCCTTTCACCTTCCGCCATGATTGTGAGGCCTCCCCAGCCACGTGACTATGAGTCCATTAAACCTGTTTTTCTTTATAAATTACCCAGTCTTGGGTATGTCTTTATCAGCAGCGTGAAAACAGACTAATTCACCATGCTTTTGTGTATGCATGTGTGTGTGTGTGTGTGTGACGTTTTCTTATGGAGAAGGAAGAAATATAGTTTAGGGAGCAGAGAAAGAATAATCCACAACTTTAGTAGAGCTTATCTCAAGACTACAAGATTGCCTTAACATTTGAAAAGCAGTCACTGTAATTCATCATATTAGCTGACTAAAAAATACAGGAAAATATGATCATTTCAGAAGATGCAGAGAACACATTTGAAAAATCCAACTTTCATTCACAAAAAAAGATGCTAAACAAACTAGAAATAGTATGAAACGTCTCCAGATTTATACAGGGCATATACAGAAAAAGCCAGCTAACATCACATTTAATGATGAAATACCAAAATGTTTTCCCCCGCAACTGGGAGCAAGCAAAGACATCTGGTTTCACCACATCTTTTTAACGTTGTACCTGAAGTTCCAGCCAGTTCAGTCTGGCAAGTAAAGGGAATAAAAGACATGCAGATTGGAAAAGAACAAGTAAATGACGTTATTCTCACACTACATGATAACTGACATGGGAAATTTCTAAGGAATCTACAAAAACATGAGAATTACTAAGTGGATTTAACAAATTACAGGATCAATGCCAGTGTACTGCATTTCTATACATTAACAATTGCATCATTGTGTATTGCATCAAATGTGATTCTATGTGTTAACAATGGACACTCAGAAATTAACATGGAAAAACGATAACATTTAAAATAGCGTTAAACATACTAAATACTAAGGATGCATTTGATAAATGATGTGCAAAATGTACCTGAAAATTTCAAAGTGTGCTGAACTTTCAGAAGTTACAAACACGGATACACTGTGTCCACACCTCAGAAGACTCATATTGTTAAGATAGCTCTTCACCAAATGGATCCACCCGGTCAATACGGTCTCAGTAGACCTCACCGTACTTTGAGAAATTGCCTGGCTGATTCTGAAGTTTATATGGAAATGTAAGGAAACAGTCAAGATAATTTTGAAAAAGAAAAAAAGTTAGAGGATTTATGCTATGTAATTTCAGGACTGACTATGAAGCTGTGGCATTCCAGAGAGTAGGGTACTGGAACAAAGTTCAGAATAAGAATCAATGGCACACGAAAGTCCATAAACGGACCCACTTAGGCCCAACTCATTTTTGGCGCAGGTGTCAAGGCAGGTCTATGGGGTAGGAAGAGTCATCAAAAACTGGCCCTGGAACAACTGGTCATGCAGGTGCAGGAAACAGGCGCCCACCCTCATCTCCCATAATAGATCTAAGTGTGAAGATAGAAAACTATACAGCTTTTTGAAGAAAAATCTTAATAACCTTGAGTTAGTCAAGTGTTTATTAAATTCAATACAGTAAGACACATTATTAAATAAAATAGCAGTAATTTGGACTCCATTGAAACAATACTATGAATAGCAATACTATAAAATAAAAAGGCAAGCCACAAACTGGGAAAAAACATTTGAAATTTGTGTGTGTAACTAAGGACTTGAATTATATGTAAAGGACTTCTACAACTACAAAAGCCGTTCTATAGGTTGAGTGCCCATTTCTAATTTTAAAAGGTTTTTTTTTTTAATGGAATTTCACTCTTGTTGCCTAGGCTGGAGTGCAGTGGCACGATCTCGGCTCACTGCAACCTTCGCCTCCTGGATTCAAGTGATTCTCCTGCCTCAGTCTCCCTAGCAGCTGGGATTACAGGCATGTACCACCATGCCTGGCTAATTTTTTTGTATTTTTGGTAGAGACGGTGTTTCACCATGTTGGCCAGGCTGGTCTTGGACTCCTGACCTCAGGTGATCCATCTGCCTCGGCCTCCCAAAATGCCGGTATTACAGGTATGAGACACCACACTCAGCCTAAGTTTAAAAACTTTTAATAAACCAGTAATACAAATAATCTTTTGTGACTTGTGACCACAAACCTAAACACCCTAGTTAATATTGAAAATTACTAGTATTTCCAGTGTCTAAAATAGATAACTTTCTGCTAGTCTCTTCTTATGCTGCTTTAAAAAGACTATAACATTTTTGTGGTTATCACTGCAGTGTGCCTACTGTCCATCTCTTTGTTATCTGTCACCCTCAGAATCTAAGTATGGAATGACTTTGTTCCACGCTGTCTCCCCAGGACCTGGAATGTAGGCTGGTATACAATCAGTGCTCCTTAAGTAGCTGTGGAATGAATGAACAGAAAACAAGACTTACAGTCACTGCTACTTACCTACAGAGGGGGTTTTAGTGCAATAGTAGAAGACAAATGAACTACAAGTATTAAAAGGAAGAAGTTTTACAAGTATATATAATTATTTACAGATAGAATGATGGCACCTGAAGAAGCTGATGGATTTACATGGAAAGTATTAGAACTATATCAAGGGTACAAAAGGTGGCTGGGTGCAGAGCAAAGCACTGACCTACAGCTTTATCAACCTGTAGCCGACAATAACGAGATAGAAAATTTAATATATCTATTACATCATATTAGCAATGGAAAACTCATAAGCTGAAAAAATGTATATAAGAAATGCAATGTGTATATTTAATATAAGAAAGCAATAAACATTATGGAAAAGACATAAAAGACGACTATCCAAATGGCAAGATACACCATGCTTTTGTGGGGAAGATTTAACACAGTGAGGATACAAATTCTTCACAAATTACTCTATGAATTCAATGCAATTTCAATCCAGATCCCAATTTTGTCTTTGCAAAATTTAATATTGAAGCCTATTTGAAGTAGAAAGCTGGCAAGACTAACCATGAACATTTAGATAAAGAAACAATAGAGAGAGGCTTCCAGCGAGATACCGAGCAAAACTGTGTCATAATGTAATCAAAAAGACAGTATTGGCACGGGGTAAATAGAAGGATTAATAGAAAAATGAGCAATAGCTGCAGACCCAGGAATACCTGGGAATTTGGCATGTGCTAAAGGTTGGGCTGCCAAGTAACACTGAGATGATAGTTTTAACACATTGTTTGGGGAGCATTGCAGTCTCCCAGGGGAAAATAAAGATGGAGGACTAGAGCAAGACTCCAGAAAACACGTTCACCTTCTAAGCAACATGCAGAATTCAGCTGTTGTGAACAGACAGACTTGTTAGCCTGGAAGTTAAATATCTGATAAAAATGGCACCATAAGCAATGTGAGTAGAAAGGGTAAACATTTGCAATGTGTGTAAGAAGGTCCGTTTTCACACCGTTTAAGGAGATACACTCAACAACAAAGAAAAAGGCGACTGGAGGAAAAAGGGTGAGAACATGAATAGGTAATTCACAAGAGATAAACAAAATGGCCGATACAGAGAAGCCAATCGCCCCCTACTGGGAATCAGAAAAATGGGAATTAAGAGGTGGAGCCAGCACATTCGGCTGAGCTGAGCAGCGTAAAGACAAGCCTGGTGTAGCCTTGCGTGGGTGTGGCACAGGAGTCAGGTGCCATGGCCCAGCCATCACAGAGGGCACGTGACCACACTGCTCCCAACTTGAAGCTTACATTGTCCTTGCTCCAGTTATCACTTTGGAGAAATGAGGGAGACCCACACTTGTGTGCCAAAAGTGACGGGAAGCACTTCAGGATTCAAAAGAATGACAGAAACATGAGAGCAGGCTGACGTCACTTGCGTTCCTTAATCCGTCCACCTCTGCGTGCATGTGGGTGTGTACCGCCCGCGGCTACACAGGGCACCCGAGTGCTTCCCTCTGGGACCAGGGAGCGGAGTGTGCAAGGGTGGGGTAGGTTTCACTTTTCAGGCTATATTTGGAATTGTTTGAAGTTTTACTCTTATTTTAAAAAAATACGAAGTGGATGGAGTGAAGAATTAGGGGAAAAATTGTAACTAGTGTGGAGATATAAAGGATATTTTGAAGTAGAAGAAGGAGGAGCAGGAGGAGAGACTAGGGAGGGGAGGAGAGAAGGCTATCCTGGGAAGAGGAGGAGGAGGGAGGGGAGGAAGGTGAGGAAGAGGAGCATGAGGAGGATGGGGCCGGGAGCAGCAGGTGAAAAACTGACTAGAGAGGGAACTCCATGGCCAGAAACAGCAGGGAAGAGCTGACTTTCACCAAGAGTGCTGGTGTTTTCTTTCTCTCTGCCTTTAAAAAAAAATAATTTAAAATTGTGCTTTTAATAGGCAATAACTGTACGTCTCTATGAGGTACAGTGAGATGTTTTGATACATACCTTGTTACTGATCAAATCGGGGCACTTAGCAAATCCGTCACCTTCACCATTTATCATGTATTTGTGATGAGAACATGCAGATTCTTCTCCCCTAGTATTTTTCAGTAAACACTACAATATTGTTTACTGCATTCGCCCCGCTGTGCTGCAGAACAGCAGGACTTACCTCTCCTAACTGTGACTTTGTGCCCGCTGACACCTCCCTGCCCCTCCCTGTCCCAGCCTCTGGCAACTATCATTCTTCTATTTCTATGAGATCAGCTTTTTTAGCTCCTACGTATGTGTGAGAACATTTGATGTTTGTCTTTCTGTGCCTGGCTTATTTTACTTAACATCATGACCTCCAGTTCTGTACATGTTACCACAAATGATGGGATTCTATTCTTTGTTTATGGCTGAGTAGTATTCCATTGTCTGTCTATCTATCTATCTATCTATCTATATCTATCTATCTATCTATCATCTATCTATCTAATCTATCAATCATCTATCTCTCAATTATCTATCATCTATTAATCATCTATCAATCATCTATCTATCGTCTATCTATCCTCTATCTATCATCTATCTACCTATGTAGCTAGCTATCATCTATCACCATCTTCTTTACCCATTTGCCCACTGACGGACCCTTAGCTTGATTTCATGTCTTGCTACTGTGAATAATGTTTCTGATATCATGGGAGTGTACGTGGGAAAGTGCTCAGCATCTCTGATCACCCGGGAAATGCAAATCAGAAGAACCACTATGAGGCACCATCTCACCTCAGCTGGAACGGCGATGATCAGAAAGACAAAAACTAGTGAGCGCTAGAGTGGGTGTGGAGAAAAGGGAGCTGTGGATGGGAATGTAAATAAGTAAAGCCTTTATGGAGAACAGTACAGAAGTCCCTCAAAGAATTAAAAACAGAACTGCCATGTGATCCAGAAACTCCACTTCCGGGTGTTTATCCAAAGGGAATGAAATCAGTGCCCAGCTCTGCCTTAGTGGCCGCCGGCAAACACAGCACCCTTGTCTCTGACCGGGCCGAGGGTCCCTGGAGGGAGACTACCTGGCCAGAATGAACTTTCCTTGTTCCACTGGAGTCTCCCCCAGCCCCGGAGAGTTCAGTTGTTGAAGTCACAGACCCTGTTGTGTGTCAAAGGGGCCCTATTGCAGCCCGGGACCTCCCTCATGGGGTTGACCACCCCAACCCTAAACAGTCATCCCTGCTGCAGAGTGAGGCAGAGGGCGGCTCTCGGGTGGGCAGCTGTGAGAGGAGCAGAGGCCACGCACTGCACCCCTGGATCCCTGTCTCGGCCAAGGAGCGACTGGTTCTGGTATTGGCAATGGGTATTGACAAAGGTCTTCAAAGTCACAGGTTGACTCGCTGGATCAATAACAGTGCAGGGGAAATAATTAAAAATGTCAGATGTAAAAAGTATTAAAGGTACTTAGAGCTTCTGCCAACTATGGAAAATAGGGATTAATGGTGTCCTCGTGAATGCTTCTGAGCTGTGGAGCAAGTTATTAACGTCCTTCTTTAACACTCGTTTGCAGTGAAGGGTCAACATCAAAGGTTTCCGACGCAAACTGTTTGAGTCCATTAACCCAAGTGCAGCTCTTTCCCACAGAAGCCCACATGAGGGCCACACATTCAGAGACATCTTTCAGAAGAGGCTAGAAAATTAAAAGGCACTTAGAGCTCCCGCACCACACCGTCCCACGGGGCCTCTCAGTGGTTTTGATAACAGGGTCTCAGCCGTGAAGGGTGGGTCCCCATGGATGGGAGCAAAACTCAGGGGGGGAATTAGCTCAGAATGGGCCCCTACGGGATTCAGGCTTGCTCCGGGACACGTGGCTGCCATCTGGCTGTCGAGGACCGGGGCTGGCCTGGAGGAGGGTCAGAGCTGCAGAGCCCGAGGAAGGGTCTGTCTGTGAGAACCGAGCATGCCACTCTGCAGCAACCCTGTCCCTGGGCCCCGACTGGGTCTGGGAGCAGCAGGAGGTGTCCCCACTGGACAGCAGCTCCTCTCCTGGCGGCCTGGGTCTCTGCTCTCCCAACCTCTCTGGGTTGCGCCCACCCCTCTCCCCAAGCCCTTCCTCAAACCTCTTCCTCAGCGCCCCTGCCTTTTGGTCTCCCCTCTTTCCCTGTAATTCTGCTCTTTAGTCTCGCCTCTCTCCACCTCCAGGTTTCTGTTGGAAGGAAGCCCCTGAGACCCTGAGAGCTGGGGGCCACTTGGGTTAGAGAGCAAGGTGGCCGGAGTTGCAGGGAATTCTTGGGATTGTCTCTGCCCTGAAGGTCACAGCCGCCCATGGCAATGGACCTCACTGGCCAGGGCTGGGGATGTCCCCCCATTGCAGAGGACAGAGGTCACAGTGGTGGTGTGAACACCCAAGAGTGGCACCCACGTGGTCCCTTGATGAGTCACAGGTGCTGTGGGCTGGGTGTGGGGCCACAGAAACACATCTGACAGGGCGCTCAGCCTGGGAGGCTGGCAAGTCCCACAGGGGAGCAGTATCACACTGTAAGTGGGTCTGGAAGGAGAGCGCTGGGTGGGCGGGGCAGGAGGGGGACTTAGGGCTGGGCCCCTCACACTCAATACAACCAAGAGAGTGGGAGAAGGGAGCGATGTCAAGGACATGAAGGTGATGTTAGCAGACAGCATGAACACTCAGGGCTCTGTCTGAGCTTGGCCGAGGAGTGCAGAATGACAGCCACGGTCAGCCACAGAGTCAGGGAGCCAGGGGCAGCCACCCCCCGGAGGGACACTGAGCAGTGACAGCCACGGTCAGCCACAGAGTTGGGGAGCCAGGAGCAGCCACCCCCCGGAGGGACACTTAGCAATGCTGGGTGCATTCTGGGGGGCCCAGGTAGATCGCGTTCAGGGGACAAAGCATTGGCTATAAACAGTTGCTGCTGGGTGAGAGGCAGCCCCCTCATCCCCAGGTCCCCAGGGCAAGAGCAGAACTCAGCTGTGACCCTCAAGCCCCTGCTGACCTGGGGTCTCTCACAGAGGGACCAACACAGTCATCCTTCCCTCCTGGCCGGATGTGGACCTGGGCACAGCTTCCTGCCTGCCTTCCTCAAGGCTTGTGGGTCTCCCTGTACTCTATAGGACCCTCTCTGCTAAACCTGCATTTGGCCACGGACTTACTGGAGACTCTGACCGCCACCACCACAGGCGGGGAAGGACAGGACGGGCTGGGCTGCTTCTCTGAGGCCCGCACGTGCAGAGTATGATCAGGCGTGCAGCTGCTGCCCGGTGCTCAGCTGCTGAGTGAGGAAGGAAATGAAAGAATGAACACAGAGGTTATTTTGAAAAATGCCTGATGGCAGTGCTGGCCCGCAGGTGCTGTGTGTGGCGGCAGTTTTTATCCCATCTCAAGGTCAGAAGCAGTGGCAAGGTCACATCTACCTGAGTGGACACCACCTGTGGCTTCAGTTGAGGATCCAGGAGACATGGGAGCTGCCAAGAAAAAAAAAAAAAGAGAAAAATGGCTGGAAGTAAACAACCCAAAACCTTAGCAGTGGTTACCCGTGGGCCTGAGGTTCACAAGAGACGTTAGATTGCGGTTTATTTGACTTACATATATCACTTCTACAAATGGGAAATAAAATTTAATATTTCACCAAGTTGTCAAGCTTCTTTTTTTTCTTTTTGAGACAAAGTCTCGCTCTGTTGCCCAGGCTGGAGTGCAATGGCACGATCTCAGCTCATTGCAACCTCCCCCTCCTGGGTTCAAGCGATTCTCCTGCCTCAGCCTCCCAAGCAGCTGGGATTACAGGGGGGCACTAACATGCTCAGCTAATTTTTGTGTTTTTAGTAGAGACGGGGTTTTACCATGTTGGCCAGGCTGGTCTCCAACTCCTGACCTCAGGTGACCCACCCACTTCAGCCTCCCAAAGTGCTGGGATTATAGGTGTGAGCTACCATGCCCGGCCCAGGTTTTCTATGTTTAAGAGAAATGTCTAAATACACAAGAAGGCCCATCTGCATTGAGTATTTGGAATATGTGCTACCTTGAGACGCCACAGATAGGCCACCTGTCACATGTGTTTCTCTCTTGGGACTCTCTGAAAGCAATGGGAGAGTTGGTCCTTTGGGGCCAGAGACCCTCTTAACTGGGATTCTGTGTGAGTTTGGGCCATCAAAGCCTCCAGAGGGCAAGTCCTCAGAGGAGTGTGTGCGTGAAGCTTTCTGTCCACATGAGCGCAGGGAGGGTTGAAGGTGGGCCAGTCTTGGGAACTATTAGGTGCGGGAGGCCTATAGTCAAATTCTGATTGTGTAACAAATCCATGATGAGATCCTAGGCTGTGAACATATAAATAATTATTACAAAATAATTCTAAACACAGTGATGCCGCTGATGGTGGTGGGGATGGGGATGGTGATGGTGGTGATGGTGATCATGGTGATGGGGATGGGGATGAGGATGGGGTGATGGTCATGAGGGTGATGGTGATGGCGATGATGATGGTGGTGATGGTGCTGGTGATGAAGGTGATGCTGTTGATGGTGATGGTAATGGTGATGGTAGTAATGGTGATGCTAATGTTGATAGTGATGGTGACAGTGGTGGTAGTGGTGATGATGGTGACGGTGATGACGATGGTGGTGATGACGATGGTGGTGATGGTGATTAAGGTGATGATGATGTTGATAGTGATGGTGATGGTGATGATGGTAATGGTGATGGTGATGATGGTGATGATGATGGTGATGGTGATGGTGATGGTGATGATGGTGGTGATGGTGATGGTAGTGGTGAACATGGTGATGATGATGACAATGATGATGGTGATGGTGATCAAAGTGGTGATGATGTCGATAGCAATGGTAATGTTGATGGTGGTAATAGTGATGATGATGGTGGTGATGATGACGGTAATAATGATAACATTTCCTGAGAACTGGTTTTGGGTTTTGTATTCTTTACCTCCTTTAACTCTCACAAAACCCTATATGGTTGCTTGATGAAACAACAGTACCGCACAATTGCGTTGGGACAGCTCTCTACTGAACATATGCACACTCAGTAAACCTCCGCAGGCACATGGGATTATCTGGGACATTTGTCATGGCACAGAATTGCAGGTTCAGAGAGGGTACATGTCTCAGGCCAGTTCACCCAGCCCTGGAATCAGGATGGCCCACTGCAGTCTTTTGCTGAGTGCTGAGTGCTGCAGGTCTGTGTCAGCAGAGTGAGAACACACAGAGGATGGGGAAAGCAGAGAGTCGTGTGGATGTTCTAGAACGGGGCACATGCCTCCCTGGGCACCTCACAGAAACAGGCACTGCCACTCTGCATCTCCCCACCTTGTCTCAGGTGATGTCTAAGATCCCCCACCCCAGAGCACAGGGCACATTTTATGGTGGCGATTCCAAATGGGACATGGCTGCAGAGCAGCCTGTGAGGCACAGCAGGGCCCAGACTGTGCAGAGCAATAGCACAGCTCCTGTGCCTCCCTGAAGATGGAACAGATGCAGCCGGTCTCAGGCCAGGGGCAGGGACTAGGGCGGCCAGGAGAGCTTCCTGGGCTTGGACCCAGCAGTTAATCACGGACAAATGGTTGGGAGGACCTTCCAAGTCATGTACCATCCTGCTCTCAGTGCCCTGACATGCATCCCCATGCCATCCCTGTGCCCATGCCCCACCCTCAGTCACCTGCCCTGGTCTTGCCCTTCCTGCCTGCTGCCCTGCCCCAATCTGCACACCTCCATCACTGCCAGAGCCTGAGATGCCTTGCAGACCTCTGCAGAGAGTGAGCACATTGTCATCGGGTGCGGCTGGGGAAGAAAGAAGAGAGCTGGCACGTGGGGACGTTGCCACAGCCCGGCCCCTCACCCAGCCTTGTTTTCCTCCTTTAAAAATGGGGATGACTCTTCTAAAAACTGTAAAACAAACAGCCTCTTAGGGATATTGGAAAAGATCAATGGTTTCTTGCAAGGCAAAGAACAGGGACGACTTGGCATTTTACCCACTGGACCTCATTCGGGGAGGCCCTGAAAGGTGCTGGGACTGGGCAGGCTACAGTTCCTCTGGTGCCTGTAGGAGGACAGATTTTTTTTTTTTTTTTTGAGACGGAGTCTGGCTCTGTCACCAGGCTGGGCTGCAGTGGCAAAATCTCAGCTCACTGCAGCCTCTACCTCCCGGGTTCAAGCTATTCCTCTGCCTCAGCCTCCTGAGTAGCTGGGATTACAGGTATGTGCCACCACCCCTGGATAATTTTTTGCGTTTTAGTAGAGATGGGGTTTCACCATGGCCAGGCTGGTCTCGATCTCCTGACCTTGTGATCTGCCTGCCTTGTCCTCCCAAAGTACTGGGATTACAGGTGTGAGCCCTCGCGCCCGGCCAGGAGGCCAGATTTGACCCAGGTCAGCTGCACCCCCAGCCACAGCCACCCCAGCCTCCAGACGCTCTGAAAGCAAATGCTGGCGTCCCAGACGGGAGGCAGGAAGCCGGATGTCAGGCCCGTGTGCCTCGCCCAGCACTGGGACCCCAACTTCGTCATATCACACTGAGCTCTGCAGAGATGGACTGCACCACCCCACCCTGCATCCCCAGGGCCTGGACCCACAGGAGGTGTTCTCGGCTCCTGACCTCCCAGCACCTGGGGAAGTGCAAATGTCCTGGCTTCTGGAAGCCTCCCCTTTGCCGCCTATGCACTGGGGTCTGAAGTATGTGCAGGAGGGTTCAGACAGGATCGGGCACACTCAGAGAGGATGGGGAGGAGGGTAGAGGATGGGCTGGTGTCCAAGAATGCTCAGGTTAGGCAGTCACTGAACACAGAGCAGGCCCAGCCTGGGACACCTCCTGGCTGCCTCCCTCCACATGGCCAGACCAAGATGCTGCAGCTGTGGGCAGGGCATTCTGCACTTGGCCCACCCAGGGCACTGGGAGCCCATCCTCGGGTCCCTCCATCCCAATCCATCACCCTCTGCTGAATCAGCCCAAGGCCGTGAACACTTCCAGGCCATCTCTGTGCCTCACCCACCCTGCCTTCCCACCTGAGTGCAGGCCCCACACATAGCGGGGGTCCTTGTGCTGTGGACTCAAGACCAGTAAGATGGTTCAAGATGCCCAGAGCACAGCCATGGGACACAGAAGGAGGAAGGGAGGGAGGAGAGATGGCTCCAGGAGTAACACCCCAGTTGGATGCAGCCTGCACCTGAGTGAGCATGGTGTGGTACACCACACACAACACACACACCCAACATCACACATAAAACACAACACACACCACACACATAATGCACCACACACATCACACACCACACACAACACCACACACACACTACATCACACACACAATACAAAACAGACACCACACACAACACACACAACACACACACCCGACATCCCATGTAAAATACAACGCACACACCACACACAACACCACACACACACTACATCACACACACAATACAGAACAGAGACCACACACAATACACACACCCGACATCACATGTAAAATACAATGCACACACCACACACACCACACACACATATCACACACACACCACACCACCCATCACACACACCACACAAAACACAAATAAAACAAAACACACGCATCACAAATAAAAAACACCACACATCACACACACGACACACACCACAAACAACACATAAAACACACACACCATATATTGCATACAAAATGCACCCCACACACAAAATACACCACACACAAAACACATGCACAACACATCACACACAAAATATACCACACACACCACACACAAAATACACCATACACACACACCACACCATGCACACACACACACACACACTCCACATCACACACACACCACAAACACACGCCATCACACACACCACAGACACTCACTGAATGGGATAATATCCCACATCCTAGCCTTTATTGTACATAATTCTGCAATATTTTTATTGTAAGTACATATTATGGTTTGGGTCTGTTTATAATTGTGTAGCAAAGTTAGAGGCCTGTGTGCATTTTTCTGAGTCTTGCTCTTCTTACCCAACACACAGTGTAAACCTGCTTGCTCCCAGGCGGCTGCGAAGGCCTTGGCATCCTCTCTCCATGACTGGGGGACGCTCTGGGCCAGGGATGTTTCCTGCCTCTGCGGATTGCGCCGCCGCAGCGATACTCCTGCTCACCAGGGGCTGCGCTGATTTCTGCGGGATGGAGACTTGGGATGGGAAGGCCGGGCCAGTGTGCTGGGTACTGCTCACCCTCTGAATCCCTGGCTTCTGTGTCCATGATTCAACCAACTTCGGATAAAAAAATATTCTGGAAAAAATCAATACAAATGAACACTACAACAATAAAAAATCATAAAGTTTTAACAATGAAGTCTAACAATTTCCATAGCATTTATGTCATATCAGGTCCTGTGAGGAAGCTGGAGATGATTGACAGGCCCAGGAGGATGTGTCTGAGTGATGCAAACATCACACCATTCTGTAACCACCACCTGGGTATCCCTGGATTTGGGCAACAGCAGGGGTCTGAGAACCAGTGCCCCCATGATACCGAAGGATGCTGCAGTTGTACTTCCAATCTCTCTTTCCAAAAGAGCTGTTATCATTCACATTTCCAGCAACGATCAAAGAATGTTCTTTCCTTCACCCCTCCCGGAAAAGGTGTTGCTTTTATATTTCTCTGTCTGAGAGGTGAAAATTGGTATCTCCTTATTAAAATAATTTGCATTTTCTGGCTACAGGTAACTTTCTGTAACTTTTCCTACCATTTTTGGCCATTTAGTAATTTTCTAGTAAGTGCCTGTCCATATGTTTTGTCTAATTTTCAAGTTGTTTGTCTCCCTAAAAAATCAATTTGTATAAGCTCTTTGTACGCTGTGGCTGTTAACCCTGTAATTGCACCCTATGCTGTGAAATGCTTTTCTATCATTTTTACTTTTGACTCTGCTTCTGTCTTTTTTGCTGGATGTTAGTTTAAAAGTACGGATGTATATTTCTCTGTGTATATATTTTTTCATGAATAGCTTCCTGGTAGTTAATATTGGTTTAAAACATTTGTGCAGCCAGGCACTGTGGCTCATGCCTATAATCCCAGCACTTTGGGAGGCTGAGGCGGGTGAATCAGGAGGTCAGGGGTTCAAGACCAGGCTGGCCAAGATGGTGAAACCCTGTGTCTACTAAAAATACAAAAATTAGCTGGCCATGGTGGCCTGTAATCCCAGCTACTCAGGAGGGAGTAGGGAGGGGAAGTCACTTTATGAAGTGACTTCCATAGGCCAGGCC
The DNA here is from genome assembly GCA_963573385.1 of Cacajao melanocephalus. Taxonomy (NCBI): domain Eukaryota; kingdom Metazoa; phylum Chordata; class Mammalia; order Primates; family Pitheciidae; genus Cacajao; species Cacajao melanocephalus. The sequence goes on along the minus strand of CAUYLG010027369.1, from coordinate 25,014 downwards.
TCCGCGGGGAGCTGGGGACACAGTGAGTGAAAGAGACATGGTTCTACTAAGCACGGCCAGCTGTGCCTGGGCACAGCCACGCAGCCAGTGATCGCAGCCTGGGCAAAGAATTGCTTGAACTTGGGAGGCAGAGGTTGCAGTAAGCCGAGATCATGCCACTACACTCCAGCCTGGGTGACAGAGCGAGACTCTGTCTCAAAAAAAAAAAAAAAAAAAAAATTGTACAAGCCACAGGCTGTATGTATATTCATTTTCTTCTAAGATTTTGTTCGTTACCTTGCAATAGTTAACATTCGACGTATCTGTAAGTACGACGTGACCAAAAGCCCCATTTTCTTTGCTTCTCCCTGGCTAGGTGGATGGTTAACTCAGATTGTCATGAAAAGCGTCTTTTTTCCCACAGAGTCAAAGCCCCATGGTTTTCATATACTCAGCTTCCACGCACGCTGGGTCTCTTCTAGCCTCTCTATTTAGTGCCTTTCTGTCCATTCCTCTGCAATCGTTTTGATTACAACAGCTGGAATTTCTCTAAGGCAAGATCCATCTTAAGTTTCTTTTTCATAGATTACTTAATTACTTTAGACATATATTTTGTCACGTGAAGTTAAGATAATTTTAGCCAAATCAAACACACATCCATGCACAGACGCTGGAATTCTGTTTGGAATTGCTTCCGAGTTTGCTGTTCATTTGTGGAGAGCTGATATGTTTTCAAAGGATGGTGCAAAAGTAATTGTGGTTTTGCCATTCCTTTTATTATTATTTTATTTTTCTGTCCGAGATCCAAGTGTTCCTTTGCAAACATTCAGATCCTGATTTCCACCCTGTAACGTGTCACAACGCTTCAGTAGGTCCTTGGCAGGCTCGGTCCCCAGGCCCCGGCCTCCAGCACCCATGCCCTCTCTTCTCCAGTGAGGGCTCATTCCTGTGCCGTGTTTCCGGGGCAGGGCAGGGGCCTCGGTGCGCCGTGGCCTGGCATCTGTCTTGATGCAGGTCAGCCTTTCCCTCGGGGTGACGCTTGTTCCTGAAGAGCCTGCCCATGGGAGACTCGGCTCATTCACTCAAGCAGCCCTCACCCCTCTCTTTCAAGCACCCATGGGGCCACGAGGCTAGGCTGGCCTATGCCCAGCGCTGGGGACACAGAGGTGGTGGACATGGTCCTTTCCTCCAAATAGGTGAACATATAGGCAGGGACAAAGATGAAGAACATTTAGGCAGGGACAAAGATGTCAGCCCGGGCACAGCCACGCAGTCAGTGATCTCAGCCTGGAGGCAAAGACAAGGAAACAGACCAGGAGGGCTGTGAGTCGGGGTGCAGCTACAGGTGGTCCCGACAGTGTGGAGAGGAGGGTCCCAGAAGCCTCCCTGTGAGAACATCGGGGAAAAGACAGTTTGGAAGGGCTCATTGGGTGAGGGTATATGGCTCCTGCAGGTACAGCCTGGTGTAGCCCACCTGTGGGGGCATTTGCATCCCCACAGGGAAAGAAGAAAGCAGTATTGAGAGAAGTCTGGAAGAGGATTTAGACCACCAGCTTAACCCCAAAACATAGCTGAGGACAGAGTTCTGGAATCTCAACTCAGGGGTCCTCTCTGCCAGAGTTAATCCACCAGCTGACCAGCAGGCTCTTCCTGTGAACGGAAATCAGATGCCCGCTCAGGGTGAGCAGGTGCATGTGGACCTGGGACCTCATCTCTCTCTCTCTGTGGAGGCCTCAACCGACCTCAGCACGGAGACAAGGGAAGGGAGGCCTGACTGGGAGACGGCACATATGCCTTCAGGCAGCACATCCGGTCCAGAGGGGCGGAGAGAAATGAGACACAGAGAGCTTGGTCCACGTCCCCCACTGCCCTATGTGCAGACGGAGAGGCTGTCAGCCTGGATTGATAATTAAGCTGTGCATCTGCCTCCTGAAAGATAAATTCCAGCATCACTGGGGTTTTCTATTTCACTTAACTAAAACTGAGAACGAAGAAGGAACAATTAAATGCAACCCGAGGCAACCCAAAATATTATCCATCAAATGCATCACGTCCAATCCTCTCGGCACATTCATCAAATTGTCACTTATCCCAAATACAGTTTTATCTTATTAATGCTAATTTCTTTCATGCAAAGACTGGTGATTTTACCTTTCAGTGGCTATCAGGGAGCTGGAAGAAGTGCTTTGCATTTTAATTCAGCAGGCCGCTTGTTTATCGTCAGCTTATTTACAGTCAGCTGCTGATTTCCTAAATTCTTAGCTGTGGGACCCCTTTCCCGAAGCTGGGCCAGGATGACAATCGTGAAGTGGCAGTCAGGGACAGTCAGCTCAAGATGGTTCTGGCCTCCCCCTTCCCTGCCTTGGTGCAGAAACCTCGGAATGGTTGGTTCTTTTTTGCATGACACTCCTGGCCCCTGGGAGGTGCCTCCATTCCTGAAAAGGGTACCAGGTATGTGGGGAGATGGGGCAGAGGTGAGGCCAGAGTGCATGTAGCTTGGTTGCCAGCCCCCTGGATGGCATGGGTGGGAATCAGGACCAGTCGGGGCCACTCCCACGCCCTCCCTCTGCCTGAAATTAAATCCTCCTTGGAGACGCTCAGGCTTCAGGCAGTTGGTTTTGTTTCACGTTTGGAAATGATTTGAAGAGTCAGAAATCAAGAGCCTCTTTGGCAGAAATGCATAATGAAGGGCCAGTCAGCAGATCTGGAGGAAATATGGTCGATAAAGAGACAAATAATGAATAGCGAGAGATGAAATAGACGTGGTACCAGGAGATACGTAAGGCAGGACGAGCCGCAGGAGGCGTGTTTATGTTTCCGTGCCACTAAGTCGTTTCCAAATGATCATTGGCATGAACACATTAACACGTTTACATGGGTTGATTGCCTCTTCCGCTGTGGACGAGCTCCTTGAGGACATGCTCCTTACATTCCTGTGATTTATGCTACACCCCTGTCATACTCTCTCCAGTGGAGACGTGTGCTCCAGGACGAGCCTCAGGTCTTAACCAGACTTGATGAGGACCTGCTCCATGACTGGCCTGGGCTGGACTGGTGTGGGAAGGGTAAACCATGCTTGTGACCAGAGATGACGACTGCAGCTTAAAGGGCTCTGAGAGTGCCAGGTCTAACGTAAGTCAGAGACCAAGTGAAAACCCTCCTGCCCCTCAGCATTCCAGATCCTTCCCCCCACAGACAGGTAACCATGGAGCAGGGCCTCCCTTCCACCCAACCCATTACCCCTTCCTCTTCAGCAACAAAATCCTGAGTTTACTGTAAACAAATGTACTTTCCACTAACAGAGCACTGGCCTTGAGAGATGGAGATGTAAGCCACCCTGTGGGGGATTTTTGGAAATGCTGCTCAAAGGGAAAGGAGCATCCTTTCATCCTCTTCCACTTCCTTCAGCTATTGGCCTGGAATAGAGATGAGATTGCAGGAACACCAGCAGCCACCCTGTTACATGAGGTAACCTTGAGAATAGCCGTTGGAGCAGGGGAAGGCAGCAGGGAGTGGGGAAGCCCACAGCCCTCACATCGCCATGGAGTCACACGCCAGCCCAGAGTTTTTGGTGTTTAGACCTCATTTTTTTTTACTTTTTGAGACTGAGTTTTGTTCTTGTCACCCAGGCTGGAGTACAGCGATCTGGGCTCACTGCAGCCTCTGCCCCCTGGGTTCAAGCAATTCTCCCTGCCGCAGCCTCCTGGGTAGCTGGGATTACAGGCACATGCCACCATGCCCGGAAAATGTTTTAATTTTAGTAGTGATGGGGTTTTGCTATGTTGGCCAGGCTGGTCTTGAACTCCTGACCTCAGGTGATCCACCTGGCTCAGCCTCCCATAGTGCTGGGATGACAGGCGTGAGCCACAGCACCCGGCCTAGACCTCATAATTTTATGAGAATAAAGTCGTGTCCCATTGTGTTTTACCTCCTTTTTCATAAGCTCCTGCAGTGCCATGCCACTGAAGCTACTCCTAACGGCAGGGGCCACTCTCCCAAACCAGGTGTCTGTCAACCTCTTGCCTTCCATATCAGCCTCTCATGTGGGCACTTAATACCAACCTGCACATTCTGCACTTTATAAAGTCATGTTTTGCAGGACAAATCATTCTGCGCCTTCTCAGTCAACATGGCTTTTGAGACTTACCCGTGTTAATAGACTCAGCTCTTCCTAATTCATTTTCACTAATAGTATTCTCAACTCATGCTGCTGAACATTAAGGCCATTGCTAAACTTCCGTGTCATTAAAGCAATGCTTCATTTGACATTGCTTCAGGCTTTTTCTGTGCATGGCCAAAACCTTCCCTAGGTTTAAGGCTAGGGGAAAGAATTCTGGGTCACAGGACATGTGCCTTTATTTGCAGGAGCTCTTGTGAATGGCTGACTTACTGGTCCCTGTTCTCCACCAGTGATCAGGACCCTGTGTGCCCATCCTCACCAGCCCTGCTGTGGGCAGCTGTTTAAAATGTTGGTAACTGGATGCATGTGATTGTGTAGGATTTTGCCTGAATGTTTATGTTTCCTGATTACTATTATGTTCACAATTGTCTACCTGTCATTGGTCATGACTTTTGCCCCTTTCTGTGAAACGTTTGTTTCTATCCTTAGTGCACAGTTTTGTTTAGTTGCTTGTCTTTATTATACTTCCTTGTGGGGGGGTTAAATATATTCTGAATATCACACCACTATCTGTCCATGCATTGCGATATCTTCTGCAGGTCTGCAACTTGTCTTTCCAGCTTTTATGATGGATCTTATTTCACAGAAATTTAAAATTTAATGTGGTTGAATTAATCATTTCCTTTATGGCTTGGGTTTCTGGGTCTTGTTTAACACATCTTTTCTAACTCAAGGTCATAAAGATATAATCCCATATTTTCTTCTAAGTGTCTTAAAATTTTACTTTTAAAAAACTAGTCTTTAACTTGCTTGGGATTTGCTTTCTCATTTGACATAAGTTAGAGATCAATGTGGCTTTTTTTCTATTTGAAAAACCAATGGTCCCAGCACCATCTACACCAGCCCGGCCGTTCTTCCCCTGCGCTCTGGGGCATCCCCTGTCCTCCTTGAGTGTTTTATGTATCCCAGCCCCATATTTCTGCTCTTTCTGCTCTTTTCATCCTCCTCCAGTCAGGATTTGTTCTTTCTTTTTCCTAAAAAAGATGTAACATATCTTCTTTCACACGCTGCACGGGGAGCTAACAGATCCCTGCCGAGGTAAAGGGGGTTTCTCTGCTGCATTTTCCCATTGGGTGTCATGGGTGTCCAGAGCTATTCAAGTGGATTAAAATGGGGCCCAGGCCTGAGGAACCCTGAGTGGACAAAGCCAGGTCGACCTCATGAGTGACCTCAGCCTTGCTTCATTTGCAAGCGTAAGTCAAACTTCACTAAGCCCTTCCCTGTAAATGCCTGCATTAAAGGAAAACAGGAGGGAACAGATGTGGCTACGCATGGGGAAAGGGCAGGGGCCGCCTCCCGCCTCCCGCCTCCCGCCTCCCAGCCACCCCCTTTCTCCGAGTCCTGGGTCTGCGTCCCATGTTGGATCCAAGGTCTCTCCAGCACAAGAACACATTCTCACCGCACCCAGCTCCAGTGCTGAAGCAGAGGCATGGGCAGGTGGCTGTGAACTGCACCCACCTTCCAGGGCCCCTGGGGGCTTCCTGATGCTCCAGCAGGCTCCACAGGGTCCCACTTGTAGATGTTATTTAGCAGAGGATGAACATCGCTGCACCGAGAGAGGATGGCCTGTGGCTGGGGACGAAGACTCCATCACTACACAGGGGAGGCGGCTCCGGAGCACGTGGGAGGCTCCCGGCTGCCATGGTGTCAAGACTCCCGGCTGGAGGGAACAGGGTGCACAGATCATGGAGCAGAGAAAGGTGCCTGACCTGCTGTGTGAAAGAAGACCTTGCCACAGGCTGGGGCGCCAGTTTCCTCCCTGCCCTGGGTGTACGTGCTTGAACGAGGCCACTCAGCCCTGAGGCCAGGGTTTCAGCATCTGCAGGACAGAGTGACGCCTGCCCCTGGCAGGAGGTGAAGTGGAGGGGCCAGATGAGACCACCCACCAGAAGGGCTGGCCCCATCCGGTGCCATTGAGCCACTTGACACTCAGGACCCATGGTGACAGGCCTTCATCGTCCCCCCAGACTCCGCGGACACACTTTCCTCACCTGGCTGTTCCCTTAGGCTTGGCCTCCTCCAGATCTCCCTCAGCCATCTTCCCAGGGACTCCCTTGACCTACTGGACGCAGGACAGGACCTCACTGCTGCTGGGATTCCCACTTCCAGAGCCTCATCCCAGGCATCTGTGCCAGATCTGCCAACTAAACTTCACCACCTCTTCTGGTTTGGAGTTTTCTGGAGAAGCCTGATGTGTGGTGAGCAGGGAAACGGGGAGCTCCTTCCCTTGCGTCTCCCAGAGTTGCCCTCCCCCCATGAACACGCTGTTGCAACCCCAGTGTACACGGTCTCCCTGCGGCAGCTTTTAACTCATCATCTTGTATACTCGCTTTCCAAATTGTCCTAATTATTTCCCTAATTGTAAAAACCAGCATTTGAGAGGCTCCTGAGAGAGTTTACAAGTGTTCCTGGTTTTCCCGGGTTGAGGCACGTGGGGGCCCTTCGCTCTCAAGGTTTCAGCCTCATGTTAATTCTCAGAGGGGTTAAGAAAGAAATTGCAGTCTTGCCAAAATGGCAGGAAATTCTGTCTCTTCCTGCTTCTCTTTATTCTTCTTCATTTTTTTTTTTTTTATGTTTAGGGAAGGAAAATATCCATGTGCTTTGGGCAAATGTTGTTTCTACTGTCCCCATGGAAGGGCAGGGAAAAGTGCTTAAAATGATTGTCCTCACTCTTTTCTAATCATGGAAAATTGACCTATTGGGGAAAATGAAATTTGAATTTCCTGGAGAAGCATCTCACGTGTTGCCAATCTGCCGATTTTGTGAGCGTGCACTCCTCGGGGGATGAGAGGAAGGTTTGCTGGGCCCCTCGGTGCTGCGTCTTCATAAAAAGGCCTGACTTGTTCTAATTGGTTAGCTCAATAAAATAAGCAATTTTATGCTTTCTCTCAAAATATGTTTCAGACATTTAGTCTGAACGCTAAGATGTAATAGGCATGGCTATCAATGTGTACATATTGGCTCTTGTAAAGAAAATAATGAGATTTAGCTTGTAGGATATTAAGGATAAATTACGTGCCATCAAGTTTGCTGAGCAGCCTGGGAGGAAAAGCCGTCAGAGCCCAGGTCCCAGAGCCTCAGACGCGCCTCACCTGAGGGCCTATCTCTGGGCAGCCGCACCTTGCTGGAGGCAGAGGGAATGTTAAAATGCAGAGGCCTGGCCTGGGTCACAGACATGCACAGCCTCTGTGTCGATCCAGGGCAGGCTCGGATGTTGTCCAGAGAAAGAGACAGATGGTCTGAGTGGGGCAGAGGAAGAAGTTTCTCACTTGAAGATGAGAAGGATGAGGTCAGTACTGCAGGACACCTTGAGGGCCAGAAGTAGGGGCAGGGTTGCCTTAGCAATAGGGCTACCCCTGAGTGTGGTGCTTGCAGGAGCTGGACTGAGGAGCTGGCCTTGGTAGACATGGAGCTGGGAAGCTGGGGGAACACGTGACGAGGGGTGGGACCCAGAGCCTGGAGGCTGCCTGACACTGACTCTGGCAGGCTTCCACCTGGGAGGCCCCTCAGAGACCACAGGGCTGCAGAGGGTGACTAGTCTCTGCGCCAGCGACACAGCAAGGGGGTCTCCAGCAGCTTCCGCACAGCCCCTGGCTGGACCGAGGCACCAGGGCCTCTCTTGGCGGCCCCTCATGGGCTGCGGGTGGCCTGGGAGGTTTTGTTTCTGATGGGACGTGAATGGCCCCAAGCCGTTTCTTCAGCCTTTGTCACCAACCACTGGCCACGCATTCAGGATGCTTGCCTGGGCTTAGAACATGCCTGACACCAAGTGCCACCCAGGGCCCCTTTGTCTCCAGGCTGTGGCAGGAGGGCGCATTTCCTCAGCAAGGAAGCTGGAAGGGGGCTGCTCAGACACTTCGAGCCTTGGGGCCCCTGCAGGTAGAATTGTGCAAAAAGACGCACTCATTCTGAGCCCCACAGCTCTGTGAAGGAGCTGGTGGGAGGACCAGAGCCCTGGGCAGGGGCCTCAGACAGAAGGGTCAGGAGGGACCCAGAGAGCAGGGATCAGGGGGTTAGGGGTGAAGCCGACTCAGGGTCAGGCTCCCAGCACAGAAGAGGGGGATAGGGGTGGGCCCCGGGTTCTGGGCAGGATGCCTGCAGTGTGGGGCCTGCACCCTCACTTTCCCGAGTCCCCTCACCTGTGACTCACCTTCCTGAGTCTCCTCACCTGTCTGTACTCCCTCCCCGGGCGCACTCCCCTCATGGAGCCCACCTGTGGTTCCCTGGCTCCCAGACCCAGACCACACGCTGCCTCAGAGAAGCTTCTACAGGTTTCTAGAAGGAGTTAGGAGGAGGCGCAGCGGCACCTGGATTGCCAGGTAACACTGTCGTCCCCAACAAATCGACACACCTCCACGGCACGCAGTCAACAGTCAAAGCCCCTGAGCCCAAAACAGCTCAGAGGAGCTCCTGCACCAGAGCCAGGGCACCAAAGCCTCACCTCGGACTCCCCAGAACCGCATCTTCCTCACGGCCAGGCAGGCGGCTCACCAGTGTGCTCCTTGGGGTGGGTTCTTCCCTTGAGAATTATTTGACGCAAGTTTAAATTGACTTTTCTGTGGGAAAGAATTCCCAGGGTTGTTGGCATGCAATGAGTGCACGATTTTCCATGCAGTGCGTTTTCACCCGCAAATGTCTTCCAAGTGTTTTAGGCAGGAAGGAGCATCCTGGCTCAGGAGCTGCAGGACCCGGGGAGAGGGAAAGAGAGTGGAGGGACAGCGGACCCACAAGATTCCAGGATGCTGGAGTCGTGGAGCTGCCCAGGGACCCACGTGCCAACTGCTGGCCCCAGAGCAGGAGAGAGGGTGAGGAAGAGTAGGGAAGGTCCCCCACTCCCTTCGGTAAAGCAAATCCCGCTCTGCTCCTGCCAGGCACGACTCGGCTCCTGGGGAGGCCCTGGTGCTGGGAGCCCCCTCAGATGTCTGCCCAGGGAATGGAAATCAATGGGATGGCCAGGAGAGGCTGCAGAGTCTCATCCACAGAGGCTTTCAATACACCGGCCACCAACTGTGGGTGGGACTCTGCACAGCTGGAGACAAGGCCTCTGTGAGCCACTGAACACTTTGTTGCTAAGAACAAAGAGAGAAACTTGCATCTGAATAGAATCCCCTGCCCTGTGAAGATGGCTTCCGCAAAGAGACCAGCAGTCCAGGAGGCAGGAAGACCCCAGCGTACCGGAAAGTGAGTTGAAACCAAGCGCCAGCCGCATAGACCCCAGGCAGGTGCTTCAAAGGCTGTGAGTCCTGTGAGATGTTCTGTGTTCCCGGGGCTTGCCCTGTGGCGTCCCACTACTTCTGTTGCCCAGGTGCCCTTCTCTCTGGCTGGCCCCGCTGATCCAGGTTCAAGCCAGGCACCTGGGGCTGGGGAGGCTCACTGGCTCAGGAATCCTAGACACGCCTGCTCAGCGGCTACTGGTCTCAAGGTTCTCGGGAGTGGCAGCTCCTGTCTGGGCTCTCCCGCACAAAGACAGCAGCTGGAGGAGACGCCGTGGCCTGTGTGGGGGCAGGTGATACTGCTGGTTTAAAAAAACAAACTGATTTTCTGAGTTGTCAGTAAATATGCCCATATATTTAACGTTCTTGCTTTGGTGTACACCTGATAGTCACAGGCTATAAACACGGTTAACAGAAAAATAACCTGGAATGATGACTGCCTTTATCTATTGTCTTGTTCTTCTGAGTAATCTAGATAAACTGCTGAAAATAATCAACGGAGTAAATGTAAGTGAAATAAATGTAGATAAAACAGTTGTGTCGCTTAAAATAGGTTTTTCATTTTTTTTTTTTAAATTTGTTTTTATTTTAATAGGTTTTGTGGGGACAGGTGGTGTTTGGTGACTTGGATAAGTTCTTCAGTGTTGGTTTCTGACACGTTGGTGCACCCGAGCAGCGTACACTGTACGCAATGGGTAGTCTTTTATCTCTCACCCCTCCCACCCTTTCCCTCAAGTCCCCAAAGTCCACTGTATCATTCTTGTGCCTTTATATCCTCATCGATTAGCTCCTACTTATGAATGAGACTATGATATCTGGTTTTCCATTCTGGAGTGATTTCACTTAGAATAATAGTCTCCAATTCCACCCAGGTTGCACGGATGTCACTAATTCAGACCTTTTTATGGCTAAGGGGCATGTCATGGTGTATGCGTGTGTACACACCACATGATACACTTGATTGACGGGCACTTGCGCTGCCTCCATATTTTTGCAATTGTGTGGCTATAAATATGCACGTGCAAGTGTGACTTATCCTCTGGGTAGGTACCCAGCAGCAGGATTATCGAACCAAGTGGCAGACCTACTTTTAGTTCTTTAAGGAATTGCCACACTGTTTTCCATAGTGACTGTACTAGATTACATTCTCACCAGCAGTGTAAAAGTGTTCCTCTCTTGCCACATCCATGCCAGCATCTGTGTTACATTTTATTTTTTGATTATGGCCATTCTTGCAGGAGTAAGGTGGTATTGCATTGCGGTTTTGATTTGTATTTCTCTGATAATTAGTGATGTTGAGCATTTTTTCATATGTTTGTTGGCCATTTGTATATCTTCTTTTGAGAAGTATCTATTCATGTCCTTACTCCACTTTTTGATGGGATTGTTTGTATTTTTCGTGCTGTTTGGTTTGAGTTTCTTATAGATTCTGGATATTGGTTCTTTGTTGGATGCACAGTATGCGAAGATTTTCTCTCTGTGGGTTTTCTCTTTACTCTGTTGATCATTTCCTTTGCTGTGTAAAGCTTTTTAAGTTTCGTCTATTTATCTTTGTTTCTGTTGCATTTGCTTTTGGGTTCTTGGTCGTGAAGTCTTTGCCTAAGCCAATGTCTAAAAGAGTTTTTCTAATGTTATTGTATAGGATTTTTACGGTTGCAAGTCTTAGATTTAAGATTTAACTCATCTTGACTTGATTTTTGTGTAAGGTGAGATGAGAATCTAGTTTCATTCTTCTACCTGTGTTGTCAATTATCCCAGCACCATTTGTTGAATAGGCTGTCCTTTCCCCACTTTGTTTGCTTCATCATTGATCAATTGGCTGTAAGTATTTGGCTTTATTTCTGGGTTCTCTATTCTGTTCCATTTGTCTATGGGTCGTTTTTATACCAGTGCCATGCTGCTTGGGTGAACATAGCCTTATAATACAGTTTGAAGTCGGGTAATGTGATGCCTCCAGATTTGTTCTGTTTGCTTAGTCTTGCTGTGGCTATGTGGGCTCTTTTTTTTTGTTGTTGTTCCATATGAATTTTAAGATTGTTTTCCTAGTTCTCTGAAGAATGATAAAGATATTTTGATGGGAATTTTATTGAATTTATAGACTGCTTTTGGCAGTAAGGTCATTTTCACAACATTGATTCTACCCATCCATGGGCATGGGATTTGTTTGTGTTGCCTGAATTCTTTCAATGGTGTTTTGTAGTTTTCCTTGCAGAGGTCTTTCACCTCCTTGGTTAGGTGTATTCCTAAATATTTTATATTTTTGCAGTTATTGTAAAAGGGGTTGAGTTCTTGATCTGATTCTCAGCTGGTAGCGGTTGATGTATAGCAGTGCTATTGATTCATGTACATTAATTTTGTATCCTGAAACTTTACTGAATTCATTTGCCAGTTCTAGGAGCTTTTTGGATGTGTCCTTAGGGTTTTCTAAGTACATGATCATAATGACAGTTTGACTTCCCCTTTACTGATTTGGACACCCTTTATTTCTTTCTCTTGTCTGATTATATAGCACAAAATCTTAAAATTATTTTTGGTATTCATTGAATGTCTGGGTCATTTCCAATTTAAGAAGGGTTATAATGAGTCTGGAATCTTTGGCAGACCTCAGTAAGCTGGATAAAAACAAGGACCAAGTCTAGAAAATGATCAAGAAACAAAAAGGGGATGGGCCACGTGGGTGGCCATACACTTGTCCAGCCCAGGCAGACAGTGAATGTGAGACAGTATCTCCTGCTGGGGACACTCTCAAACCACCCAGACAATTCAGGAATTACGTAAAGTACAGATAGGCCTCCCACAGCCTCTACAACAGCCCTGTGTGGCCTGTGAAGAAGCCAGGTGGCTCCTGGAGAATGATGGAGACTATCATGTGCTGAACAAGGTGATACCCTCCACCTTACATGCAGCTGTGCCCCGTATCCTCAACCGCGAGGGCAAGAGGTCTTTGAGCTGGGAAGTGCCCATGCTGTGATTGACTCGGCGAACGCATTTCCAATATCCTTTAGCAGAAGATGCACAGGACCGGTTTGTCTTCACTCAGGAGGACCAACAATGGACCTTCCAGCTGCTACCACGAGGAACTTGCACAGCCCCATTGGTCATTGCCTGGTTGCACAGGACCTGTCTAGACTCTCTGCTTGCCCAAGTCTCCTGGTTTCACCATGTAAATGATAACATGCTAACCTCAGAGTATCTTACAGATTCAGAGACTGCCCTAGGAACCCTCTTGGAAGGCCTAAAAGACAGGGGATGGGAAGTCAATCCCAAAAAGATAGAGGGGCCTGGCATTAGCTGTCAGACTCCTGAGAGTTACCTGGTCAGATAAGAAGTGAAATAGACCCAGAACTGCTATCAATAAGGTAGCACAGCCACCCGCTCCCCGGACAGCGAAGCAACGCGAGCTTTCCCTAGGTTTTCTGGGCTGCTGGAGAATATTTATCTTTGTTTTTTGTTGCATTTGCTTTTGGGTTCTTGGTCATGAAGTCTTTGCCTAAGCCAATGTCTAAAAGTTTTTCTGATGTTATCTTCTAGGATTCTGATGGTTGCAAGTCTTAGATTTAAGTGTTTGATTCATCTTGAGTCGATTCCTCATACGACCCAAACCCTCTACCCAGGTCACATGCAACTTGTGCAGGACTGGCAAGTCGATTATATGGGTCCCCTGTCCCAGAGTGCAGGGAAAAGGCATGCCTCAGCCTGTGTGGACACAGTGGGGCCACTACAGGCCCTCCCAGTAAAACGTGCCACTCACCTGGGGACCCTCAAGGGTCTCACTGCTCTTAGTGTTTCCGGGGCCATGATGTCCAACACTGGCCATCAGGACAAAACAGACTGGAGGCTCCACTTGCCATGTGACCTGACAGGGGCAGGCCTCATAGGAAAACGAATGGCCGGTTAAAACCCAATCATGCTCATTGTCTAAGGATGGTTCTCTAAGACCCTAGACTAAGAATCTCCCTGGAGCTAGAGTCCCTCACTATCACACGTGACATCGCTCCCTGGGAATAGTTGGCAGTGGCTGCAAAACAGGTCCCATGGACTCTCGGGGTCCCCGCTGAGGTTCTGAGCTGTGGTTGGATGGGCAGGCCGGGCTCCTGAGAATACCAGTGGGTCTGCAAGCGGCCATGGCCATGTGGACTGGAAGTGAAGCTGAAGAGTGACCCTGTGCTGGGTTGGTTTATGGTGCCGGAGTGTGCTGTGAAGACTTCCAGAGGGGAGGTGGGCCCACCTATGCGCTTTCATGGAGGTCTGAGAGCCTTCCCATGTCAACACGCGGCAGCACCAGTACTTGCTGGAGTGATTGTGGCAAGGATAGCGTGGGTAAAGCTGGAAACTTACCGAGGGCCTCTTCTGCCTGCTCCTGTGAGGGAAGCCACGTGTGGGACTGTAAGCCAGGTGTGAAGCCCGTGGCGGCCTACCTAACAGGGCCGATGGGAGAAATTCAGTGGCAATTCTGTCATAAGAAATGGAAACGCCCTTGAGGGTTCCTACTAAACACCTGTGTTTCTGTCCGTAGGCTACCATTCCTGCTGCCCCTGGCAGCTGGTGATGCCTTTCTGGAGTGGGCTGTGAGCACAGCAGTAGTCAGTAACCAGTGGGATTGTTGGGCATGTGGATACCTCCCCTTATCAAATGATAATGCTATGCCTTAAAATACTCTGCCTTGGCTGGGCGCAGTGGCTTGTGTCTGTAATCCCAGCACTTTGGGAGGCTGAGGTGGGTGGGTGGATCAGTTGAGGTCAGGAGTTTGAGACCAGTCTGGCCAATATGGTGAAACCCTGCCTCTACTAAAAATACAAAAATTATCTGGGCTTGGTCGTGGGTGCCTGTTATCCCAGTACTTGGGAGGCTGAGGCAGGAGGATTGCTTGATCCTAGGAGGCAGAGGTTGCAGTGGGCCAAGATTGTACCACTGCACTCCAGCCTGGATGACAGAGCGAGACTCTGTCTAAAACAAAACAAAATAAAACAAAAAAAACAAACCACCTCTGCCTTTCTCCCAACAGCACTAGACTGACAGCATCAATAATGTACTCCGGCTCTCTGGGGATTGAATCCACCTGGAGGCCTGATCTCTGCCATAATGGAGACCCAACATGTGTCCTTGAAGACACCACCTGTTGTATCTATACTGCTGAGACAGAATAATATCACCCCACTGATGGGTGCCTGGGTTATACCCACTTTTTGGTTGTTATCAACAAAGTGGTCATACCTATTGAGTGTACATTTCTACAGGTTACATGCTTACAGGTCTAATTGCTGGGGTGTTTGGTCATTGCACATGTAGTGTTTAAGAAACCACCACACCAGCCATGCATGAGCGATCACCCGCTTGTGGTGTCAGGACTTTGTTAACAGAGCCCTTCTGGTCGGCGTAAAGTGATATCTCGTTGTGGTTGTAATTTGCACTTCCTTCATGGCTAATGATATTGAACACCTTTTCTTCTATGCATCTTTGCCATCTGTAAGTGCTTTTCAGTGAAACATTTGTTCATGTCTTGTGTCCATTTTCTAATGGGATCATCTGTTGCTTACATTAGAGAGTTTCTTATGTATTCTAGATACTAGGTTTTTGTCAGACGGGTAGTTTGCAGATGGTTTCTCCATGTAGCTCATAGTTTGTAGCTCATCTTTTCATCATCTTCACATAGATTCTCAGAGAAAAAAACTTTAATTTTCCTCAGGTCCAGTTTACCCATTGTTCTTTTGTGGATAGTGCTTTCACTGCCGAGTCGAAGAACATTGCCTAGATACAGATTCTGAAGATTTTCTACCTTTTCTGTTTTTTATTTTCTAGAAGAGTTAGGCTTTTACCATTTACACTTAAGCTTCTGATTCATTTTGAGTTAATTTTCGGAAGGTTTGAGGTTTAAGCAGAGATTTGTTATTTTTGCTTAGGATGTGCGTTTGCTCAAGGACCATTGGCAGAAAGGCCATCCTTCCTCAGCTGAATTTCTCTTGTACCTTGGTCAAAAATCACTTGTGTGGGTCTATTTCTTGGCTCTTTTTTTTCTGTTGATCTGTGTGTTGCTAATATCACATAATTTTGTTTACTGAAGC
Source organism: Cacajao melanocephalus (assembly GCA_963573385.1). Taxonomy (NCBI): domain Eukaryota; kingdom Metazoa; phylum Chordata; class Mammalia; order Primates; family Pitheciidae; genus Cacajao; species Cacajao melanocephalus. Next base: position 9,580 of record CAUYLG010027369.1, on the reverse strand, counting down.
TATACAGTAAGCCATAATACTGCTTTTATTAGTCTGTCAATATTAGCCATCCTAGGGCCTGAGCCTTTCCAAATAAATTTAAGCATAACTGTCTATGTACACAAGACACTTCACTGAAATTTTGACAAGAATTGAATTAAACCTAAAGATCAATTGGGGGCTCATGGGAATTAACATAGTTACTATAGGAAGTATTCCAGTTCATGCACATGGTGTTTCTCTTCATTTATTTAGGGCTGCTTTGAATATTTTCATTAGCAAGTTACGGAATTTTCAGCATATAGATCCTATTTGGTGTATATCAAAATATTTCATTTTCTTTTGAGTGATTATAAGTGGCATTGTGGTTTTTAAATTTCACCTTGCTCACGTTCTTTGTTAGTATATACATTTGCAAATACTTTTTGTGTTGATATTTTATCCTACAACCTTGACAAACTCATTAGTTCTAGGAATTTATGTGAGAATTTCTTGGGATTTTCTATTTAGAGGCAGTCATGTCATTTGTAAATAGACATACTTTTGTTTCTTTCTTTCCAATCTATACTTTTTTTCTCGCCTTATTTCAGTGGTTAAAACTTTCAGTACTACATTGAATAAAAGTAATGAGAGTGCCAGCTAGTTGGGAGGCTGAGACAGGAGAATCGCTTGAACACGGTAGGCAGAGGTTGCAGGGAGCCAAGATTGTGCCACTGTACTCTAGCCTGGGCAACAGAGTGAGACTCCACCTCAAAAAAAGAAAGTAGAGTGGGCATCTTTGCTTTGTACTCCATCTTAGGAAGAACACATTCCATCTGTCACCACTGAACATAATACTAGCTATTTGCTTTTTGTATGTGCTCTTTATCAAGAAGTAATCACTCTATTCCTAACTTGCTGAGAGTTGTGTTTTTTTTTTTTTTTTTGACAGTTTCTCTTTTGTCGCCCAGGCTGGAGTGCAGTGGCGCGATCTCGGCTCACTGCAACCTCTGCCTCCCGGGTTCAAGCGATTCTTCTGCCTCAGCCTCCCAAATACCTGGGATTACAGGCACCTGCCGCCAAGCCCAGCTAATTTTGTATTTTTAGTAGAGAAAAGTTTTCTCCATGTTGGTCAAGCTGGTCCCCCAACCTCAGGGGATCCACCTGCCTTGGCCTCCCAAAGTGCTGGGATTACCGATATGAGCCACCACACCCAGCCCTTGGGTATTGTATTTTGTCAAATGCTTTTTCTGCATTAATTGATTTAATCACATGTTCTTTTTCAATAGCTTGTCAATATGTTGAATTATATTGATTGATTTTTCAGACATCTCATACCTGGAATAAATTCTACTTGGTCATAATGTATAATATGTTTATATGTTTTTTAATTCAGTTTGCTAATGTTTTGTTGAGTATTTTGCATCTAAGTTTATAAGAGATGTTGCCCTGTGGTTTTCTTTTTCTTTCTTTTTTCCTTTTTTGGAGGGGGAGGATAAGAAGGTAATCCTGACCTCATGTTGTTTTGAGAAGTGTACCCTCCTTGTCTCTTTTCTGGGAGATATTATGTAAAATTAACATAAATTCTTCAAGTGCTTGGTGAAATTCTTCTGTGAAACTGTTTAAGCCTGTATATTTTATTTTGGAAGATTTTCTATTACAAATTCAATTTATTTAATGATTATAGGACTAGTTAGACGTTCATCTAGGTTGAGTTTTGGTAGTTTAAAGTTTTTTAAACTTCTACATTGTCTAATGTATGAGAATTAAGTAGCATTTCTATATTACATTTTTAAAAGCTACAGGATCTGTAGTGATATGTTCATTGCACTTGTGGTATTAGTAATATTTTCTTTACTCCTTTTTCTTCAATCCTAATAGAACATTATCAATTGATTGACTTTAAAAGAAATATCTTTTTGTTTCATAGATTTTTTTCTGATGTTTTTTCATTTTCAATTTCATTGATTTTTTGCTCTTTATTACTTTCTTCCTTCTGCTTGTTTTGGGTTTATTTTACTCTTTTTTATTTTCCCTAGGTACTTGAGGTGGAAACTTAGATTATTGATTAGAGAGCTTTCATCATTTCTTATGTAAGCATTTAGTATTATAAATATTGTTCTCAGCACTAATTCAATAGCATCCCACAAATTTTGATATATTGCATTTTTGTTTCAAAATGAAACAATGAAATAAAACAAAGTATATATATATATCTATGTATGTATGTATGTATATATACATATATAAAACTTTTGAGACTTCCTCTTTAACCTATGAACTATTTAGAAATGTCTTGTTTAATTTCCATGTGTTAACAATATTTTTGTTATTTCTAGTTTGGCTCCTTCATGGTCAGAGAACAGTCTGTATGATAATACTTTTAAATTTTTTGAGGTTTGTTTTCTGACCCATGATATGACCTGTCTTGGTGCATGTTCCTTGAGCACTTGAAGAATAATACGTGTTCTGTAGTCACTGTATAGTGCTCTATGTATGCCAATTATATCCTGTGTTTTGATTGTATATTTCAGCTCTTCGATAACCTTGTTGATTTTCATATAGCTCTCTCAGTTGCTGAGAGGCCAGTAGTAAAGCCCCCAGCTATATTTATAGATTTATCTTTTCTCTTTTAAGCTCCATCAGTTTTTGTTTTATGTATTTTGAGGCTTTATTGTTCGGTGGTACACACATGTAGGATTACCATGTCTTATAAGAGAATGATCTTTTTATTATATAAGGTCTCTCACTGTCTCTAGTAATTCTCTTGGCATTGAGTCTATTTTATCAGATATTAATATAGCCATTGCTTTCTAGTTTTGTATTGATGTCTGTACGGTGTATGGGTATCTTTCTCCTTTTTCTTTCAGTTGATTTATATGATTGATTATAAAATGAGTTTCTTGTAAGCAGCATATAGTTGGAGTGTGTGTGTGTGTGTGTGTGTGTGTGTGTGTATCCACATCCACGTCGCAGATCTGTGTGTGTGCTTGTTGAGTTTATGTATTTAAACCATCTACATTTCTGGTGATTATTGATTGGTTGCTACTTGTCTGCCATTTTGCAATTTTCCTGTTTATTTCTTTTTGTCAGATTTTTACTTCCCTTTTCTTGCCTTTCTCTGAGTTACTTTACCTGTTTTAAGATTTTGTCTTGACTTATCTATAGTGTTTTTAGTGTACCTTTTTGTACTGTTTTTGCAGTAGTTGCTTTGGGTATTTTAATACCTATCTGTGACTACTAATGGTCTGCTGGTGTCAGCATTTGACCATGTCAAGTAAAGTGTGAAAATCTCGCTTCTATTTGGTTCCTTTTGTCTTTCTTGTTTTAAAATATCATTATTTTGGGTAGTAGAGGGTATTATTTTTAATCATCAAATATGATTTGTGAAATCAGGAAAATGAAAGCCTATTGCAGCTACCCACATTTTTGCCCTGTCCCTTGTTCCTTGGTCCTTCCTGATGCCCAAGATTCCTTCATGTGTCATTTCCTTTCTGTTTGAAGTACGTACCCAGCCAGGCTTTAAGTGTGGATCTAGTCAGTGACAGACTCTTTCAGCTTTTCTTCATTTGAGAACATTTCTATATATTCTTCATTGCTGAAGGATAGCTTTGCCAGATACAGAATTCACAGTTTAACAATTATTTCAGCAATTGAAAGTGTTGTGCCATTTTCTTCTGGTCTCCATGGTGACAGATGAGCAAACTGTCATTCAAGCTGGTGTTCCCCTACGGGTTATGTGTCGCTTCTCTCTGCCTCATTTACATTTTTTTCTTTAGTTTTCAGAATTTTACTTATCATGTCTCTTGGTATGAATTTCATTTGGTTTAGTCTGTTTCTGTTTTGACTCACATTCTTGGATCTATATGTTTGTATCTTTTGCCAAATTTTGGAAGCTTTCAACTATAATGTTTTTAAATAGTCTTTTAGCCCACTGTCTTTCTCCCTTTCTCTGGGATTTTGATGATCTCAATCTGGCTCTGCTGCTCCTTTCCCTCAGGTCACAGGGGCTGTGTCTGCTTCTGTCTTCAGTCTATTGTCTCTCCTGTTCAGAGTAGGGGATTCTATTGCTATGTCCTCAAGATCATTAGTTTTGTTCTCTGTTATCTCTGCTCTATTACTAAGCCTGTCTAGCGTGTATTTTTATTTGTTTTCTGTATTTTCAGTTCAATATTTCTTCTTTGGTTCTTTTTTATAACTTCTATTTTGCTGCTACTATTTTTCTTTTTTTATTTCTTTCAAGAGCATTTGTGATAAAATGTTGAAGTATTGTTTATGCCTACTTTAAAATCTTTGTCAGACAATTCCAACATCTGATTCATCTTGGAATTGCTATCAGTTGACTGTCTTTTCTCATTGAACTTGAGATTGTCTTGGTTATTAGTGGGATAGGTGATTTTCCATTGTATTCCTGACATTTTTTCTGTAATGAGAGGAGGCTCTGGGTTCCACTTAATCTTTTACGTTAGCAGGCAGTCACCTGTTTAAGTTGGTCCTGGCCGTAATTCCAATAACGGGTTAATTGTCAGTGTACCTGCCGTGTTCTTTTGCTGTTCTTGGTTTATCTGGTTTCCGTGAGGCTCACACTGGTTCTTGCTGCTGTCACCTTAGAGGGAAGAAGGAGTTTCCCTAGGCCCCTGGGTGTCTACCAGTGGGAGAGTTGTGGTGAGGCACCCCACAGGTGTTTCTGTTGCCTTAGTCTCAGTGTATGTGTGGCGGGGGAGTCTTGGGCATGTGGGAAGAAGGAGGCTTCCCAGGCTGGGTTTTTCCTTGCAGCTGGGTCTCCTCTGCCAGCTTTGCTGATTTATCTCTGTCTTTCAGTGGAATAGGGTATCTCAGGCCCAGCAAGGAAAGGCAGTGCCTTCCCCATCCACCCTGCTATTTCCTGCAGGGACCAAAATCAATCCCCATACAGGTGGTGTCGGACGTGCCTGGTGGTGTCAGAGGCACCTCTGCAGAGTCCAAAGGAGGACAGGGCCTAGCCTGGCCATCCCGTGTCGCTAAGTGAGGGGCTAAGTGAGGGCTACGGAGTCTCTGGCTCTTGGTTTCCTTCTCTATTGGGGGGAACATGAGAGGCCCTGATGCTGTGCCATTCCTCCAGCCCTGGCGCACCAAACCAGCTTGTCTCTTCTTATCATCTTCTGGGGTCGTCTCACTTGTCTCTTGCATCTTTTCTGGAATTTACAGCTATGCGTAGCTCCGAAGAGAGAGCAGGGAGAAATGGGGCTAACCCATCTGGTCTGGAGCGGATGTCTGCACACTTGATAAGGTTTGCCTCTGTGTCCCCACCCAAATCTCGTGTTGAATTGTAATTCCCAGTGTTGGAGGAGGGGGCCTGTTGGGAGGTGATTGAATCACGAAGGTGGACCTCCCACATGCTGGTCTCCTGATAGAGTTCTCGGGACATCTGGTTGTCTGAAAGTATGTAACATTTCCCCTTCCCTCTCTCTCCTCCTGGCCATGTGAATACATGCCTGCTTTCCTTTCACCTTCTCCTATGATTGCAAGTTGCCTGAGGCCTCCCCAGAAGCAGAAGTCTGTATGGCCCACAGATCTGTGAGCCAATTAAGCCTCTTTTCTTTATAAACCCAGTCTCAGATACATTTTATAGCAGTGTGGGAATGAACTAGTACAACATTCTTTTTTTGAGGTTGAGATACAATGTACATACCATAAAATTCACCATTTAAAAATATACAATTCAGGAGTTTTCAGTATATTCACAGTATTGTGTGACCATTATCATTAATTCCAGAATATTTTTTATCACACTGAAAAAAGAAATGCCACACTTCTTAGCAGTCACTCCCAACTCTCTGAGCTCAGCCTCTGAGCTGGTGCTGAGGTCACAGCAAAAGGAAAGATACTGCACTACCAGGAATTCACAGTTGACTTGGTAGGTGGGGAAGAGAGATTTAACAAGTTTCCACTGAACACTGCATAATTACATGAGGTTGTAAAAGGTGAACCCCAGAAGTGTGTGAGCAGTGGCTGCCAGGATGGGAAATGAGTGCCTCCCAGCCTGGCTGATGCCAGGAAGAAAGGGATCCCCTGCAATTATGTGCCAGGTCCAGGGCTAGGGGGAGGCGAGGGAGGTGCCCAGGGAGCGGAGTGCATGCAGGTGCCCGTCCTCCAGAGTGTAAACAGAGAGGATGCCCTTACAGCATCTTTCTAGGTGCCTTCCTTACCCCTACCCCCAGCACCACTTGTGACTCAGTCAAGGGGAGGCTCCTTCCTCTCCCAGGCTTTCACCTTTACACATCAGACATTAGTCACTGAGTGCCATGTCATCCACATTTATGGCCCAATGACAATGGGGGAAAACAATAAGGACAACAATAAAAACAAAGTCTGTTCAAGGGGAGCAATTACAACCACTTCAGGCAGTGGGCATGTTAGGGCTTTCCACTGACACCACGACCAGGAGAACGTCATCACACCAATCAGGTCTGCGGGAAGGGGCTTAGGACTCCAGGCCCCAGGGGCAGGTGGTCCACGAAGAGACAGGTGAGTGGGCTCAGGGGTGCAAACCTCCCAAGTATGGACTGTGAAAAATCCCCCGGATGGAAACCTCCACTGGGCCTCGCCCTCAACCCTGTCTCCTATGGCCAGAGGAGATGGATAAGACTCAGATGCCCATGGCTGCACTCCTGGGGCTGCCTTGTGCTCTCCTACAGGTACTTCAGATCCCAAATAGTAAATGGGATGCGATGATAAGTAAACGCTTGTGAGTGGTACAGGGAAGCCGTTTATCACTTCAAACAGCTCCCTTGAGGTACATACGCATTATACAGCATTTATCTTTATTCCCCTGCACTGTAGCGGCCAATCAAAGAGTCAGCTAATCTTCCTGACTACAAAACCATCTACTAAAACATTTTTATACAATGCAAATGTTCAAGATTTATCATCTCCTGTACCCATAACTTAGAATGCATTAGGCTGGTGTTATCCATTTTAATAATAGGCTTCCTAGCTAAAATTTGGATCGTCACTGAGTTTTTAGAATTTTCATTACTAGACTCACTGAAAACACAATATCCCATGAAGAAAGCATATTTCTCTTGTCAAAACTAGGAATGGCAGTGCTGATAGCGGGCTGGGACTTTCTTTCCTCCCTCTTAGAGTTGTTATATCATCTCAGCTCATTTGACTTCATTGTCCGATACTGCCTTGAGCTGGTACCCGTGGGTTTCAATGGCTTTTCCGGGCTTCTATATTGTCAGTTAATCTAATATCTTTGACATGTTTTTCTTATAATTCCCAGGAAAAGAAGTGTTCATTTTCAGAGACTTGTGGCATCTGCCTTCACCAGAAGATGCTCATGAAAACCCACCCTTTTAACCTCTTTGAAGAGGCTTCCTCATGTGACCTTGACTGTGACCTCCTTCCTGGGGAGTTGTGGTCAGTGTGGAGAAGCCTGCAGGTTGGGTTTTTACTGCCAAGACCAGAAAGCAGTTGAGAACTCTAATCTCTTCCAAATCTTCTGCTAACCAGTCAGGATCCACCAGCCTGTCCAGCAGCCAGAGCGGGGGAGGCGGTCCTGGACTCCCCTGGCCCAGGAGTTCCCATACTCAGATCACCCTGGCCTGGACAATGGGCCAGTGGGAGGAGCCACATTCTTCTTGGAAGGCACAAGTTGCAAATACCTTAATAGGGTAGATAACAACCTTAGTTCATCTTTGTGAATGGCAGCAGCAGTCATGGATTATTGATGGGTTTTTGCCCCAAACTGGAACCCGTGTCTCATTGCACAGGCCCCTCTCAGTCTAACACAGATACCCGGCATGCAATCAGCAGCATGCCGCAGCAAGGTTCTCACTACCCAAAACTCACAGGCGGCACACTCCCGCAACAGACGAAGGTTGGAAGAGATTCATGATGAATCAGTCAAACTCTCACTTTGCAGCAGGTGTCAAAAAAGTATTCAAAAGCTGTGGGGTGGGAAGGGATTGCCGGGGGTGATGGTGGGAATGGAAAGCAGTGGAATGACCTTGAGTTCTGTGGGTTCCAACAGGGAGAGTCAGGCTGTGGTCCCCCAGAAACGGCCAAAGGATCCCCTGTCTGGACCCCAGGGACACCTGCACCATCCTTCCCAGTGTTCAGGACACCCTTGGACCTGGAGCTGAATGTTGTTTCTTTCTGGCAGAAGATGTAAAGCCCTGGCCCCAGCACCTCTCATGCAGCGGAATCGCACAGGGCAGGAACCAGCTCAGCAGCACCTCTCCGGAACCCAGCCCGCACCGGGCCCTGTCAGCTGGAGGTTCCCCGATGACTTCTGCAGGGCCCCTTTGAGAAGCCCACCATCTCCTCGGGACCCAGGTGTACACATGGGGGAAGGTGGTGGCTGCAGTGCTAGGTGTGTGTCGGGGGACATGGAGGAGAGACCGAGGCACATTCACCATGGTGCAAGGACTATACACAGCTGAGCTGGGTCTGGAGTCTGCTTGTGGGCCCAGGAGGGCAGGAGCACCTTGGCCGGTCCCGGGCGTGGGAGGAGGATGGATGGCTTCTGCCTGGAGTTGGAGGTGTCTGCCAGGCCTCTCCCTGCGGCTCCCGCTTTCTGGACCTCATGGTGCAGCTGCTTCTTGGGGGCCCTGTGTGGGAACTCCCGAGGCTCAGGAGGAGGCCAGGCACTGTGGCGGAGCTGCTCCTTGTATGGGGCCTGGCTAGAGGTCAGCCTCGGATGTGGTCACGCCAGGAGCAGGGGCTTCCACCACAGGCCCTCTCTGCCAAGGGTACCTCGGGGAGCGAGGCGCTCCCTCCACACTGACCCTCATGGTGGCCTGTGGCCCAACATTGAAAGATGTGTGTCCTTGGGATGTCTAGGCCAATGGCACCGGTGTCAACGCTGTGCAGAGAGCAAAGGCAGGAGTGTGTTGGGGGTGCTGTGTGTGCGTCATGATGCCTGTGTGTGAGTGCCTGTGTGTGGTATGTATATGCATGAGTGCACGTGAGCCTGTGTGTGGTGAGCTATGTGCCTGAGGGTGGGTGGATGTGGTGAGTGGTGTGTGGTTGTGAGAGGTTTGTGTGTGGGGGTGTGGTATGTGCTGTGGGTGTGTGGTATGTGGTGGTGTGAATAGTTGTGTATGTTTATGGTGTGTGTACTGTGTGTATGTGTGGTGTATGTGTGTGCTTGTGTTGAGTTTGTGATATTTGTATGTGATGTGTATCTGGTACGTTTGACTTGTGTGTGGTGTGTTTGGTGTGTATGTTGGTGATGTGGGATGTGTGTGATGTGTGTATGTGGTGTGTGTATGTGTGTGTGGTATGTGTGTATGTGTGGTGTGTATGTTGGTCTGGGATTGTGTGTGTATGTGAGCGGTGTGTATATGCATGGTGTGTGTTGGTCTGGGACTGTGCATGATGTGTGTATATGTGTGGTGTGTGTGTGGTGTGTGTGTGGTGTGGTATATGTGTATATGTGTGGTGTATATGTTGGTGGTCTGGAACTGTGCGTGATATGTGTATGTGTGGTGTGTGTGTGGTGTGCTATGTGTGTATATGTGGTGTGTATGTTGGTCTGGGATTGTTGTGTGTATGTGGTGTGTATATGCATGGCGTGTGTGTGCATGGTGTGTGTGTGGTATATGTACGTGGTGTGTGTTGGTCTGGGACTGCA